>PNEQ01105421.1:41517-93054 GCA_003012365.1 Medauroidea extradentata | reverse complement strand
TTGACATTTCAGAAGCAGAGCAATTTGTATGAAGTTTGATTTAGGGCCTGACCTAGCCACTATGGGTTTAACTAGTAAGAGTGCATTGCTTTATTTCACAAAAACCTTAAAACAGTTCCACTTCACAACTCACTTCGACCGTATATAACATGTAGTTTCCTACTAAATATATTACGTTTTTTAAACGCCGAAGATCACATAGGCTTAATATGTTTGGGTCTAGTAATTTTTCTGTTGAATCTTAAATGATAACAGCAATTTTTCTTTAGTTATTTGTATGAATACTAACAGTAAGAAACTACGAAATTCCAGAGAGAAATGTAAATATACTTTTGGGGAGGGGTGACCAAAGATGTGCTATATAACAAACGCACGACTTTTTTATTGAGAGAGATAATATATTTGAATTTATTTAAATTAACAAATAGGAAAGGGCGTAAACAAGATTGAATTGTATTGTTTCAAATTCGAGTGTCCATTATTTTAAGGACTGTAGTCGCAAGTTACTTTAGTAAACAATACTAATCAAAGTACACACATTTCAAGACACGAATGTTTACAGAAGAAAGGAGGTTAGAGAGAATGGGGAAGAGATTAAAGACATGTCGCAAGCAGTAGTTTATTACGCTAAGAACAGTGGGGATACATAACTGTGGGGGTTGGGAATGAACACGAGTTCAGCCGATGAGGGAGTTAAGATCGAAGTGCGCATTTTTGAGAGCAGAGTTGGCCGACTTGACGATCTCCTTCTGCAACACGTTACGATCTGGTCCCTGAATATCTTGGTGAATGTATCTGTGAGTACGTCGAGCAGATCTTCTGCAACCTGGTCCTTGTTGTCAAAGTGTACTGTGATGTACCTGCACCAGAGAAAAGTCCTTACATTCTTCATATTCTTCATATATATAGCACATGGGAAGAAAATGCCTACATATGTCTGCCAAAACATTTTCTAATCAGGTTCTTACACACGGGAGACCACCAACAACTTTCAGCTGTTTTAATTGTTTTTATATTTGTACGAGATATGATTCATTTTGTACACATACACTTAGACTTTTTATAGTAATGCATTTTTTACCCTTCATAGTATTTGTACTATGGCTATAAAATTCCTAAATACCATCAAATAGTTTCATACAATAAAGTAAAAACAGCTGAAAATAAATAGATTACACTGAAGATTAGCGTCACAGGCTACGTCATGATTTGTTTTATTAACGGCACGTATTTTATTTTATTTTTTTATTTTTTCAATTTTTTATATTATATTTTTCAAAATATTTTAAGTATTGGTAATTTTAATTCTACGTCAGCAGAATAGTAAATATATTGATATAACCGTATAACTTAAGAATCTGATAAAGCATATTAATATTAAATCAATCCCGTCTCCATGTTACAAACAATAAATATTTGTAAGTAAAAAAAAAACATTATTCTAAATAAGAAAGAATAAGCGTACGGAACAACATCTCTATCCAAGAAATTCATTGGAATTTTTTTTTCATATTATTGGAAGATTTACAAATATTTTGAAAGATTTTAGGAACTTTTTTTTTTAACTTCCAAATTTTCTTGCATAAGTACAAATATTTACTGTTCAGGTCCACGTATTATGATAGCAAAGAACGCGGTTTAAGAACAATGGCAATTACAAAAACCACAAAATCTAACAGATTTTTCAAAACTCGTTTAGACAAAACAGCGTTGTGATTTCAGACGCTGCAGCTGTATCTGTGTCAGGATACAAGCCTATTCATAACACAGAAAATATGTACGTAGAAAGTTTGATTTAAGTAATTTTTTTTTCAAATCGCTTGTATGTAAACATTGCTCGTTGGTTGAAAGATTCTATAATTTCAGGTTTTTTTCTGTTTGGAACGTTTCTGATCGGCGGAGGTGAAAAGCTGAGAAACTTTGGGAACACTGAAATTAAATACCTTATGAGTAAATAATCATTATCGACATTTTAAGATAGCGAATGTAAAGAATTATGTGCGTAAATTTAAAAGAAGTACTTATTTACAAAACATGTACGTGGATATCGCCACAGTCAAATTCCCGTTATGTAACATATTGGTGTGTAATTCATATTGTAACAACTGTACTTCGAAATGTTTTTGTTCTTCACAACTACTGCATCCCAAGATCATTTTTAATTACAAGGGATCGAGAGACGGCTTTCGAAAATAAAATAAAATATGTTCTTTAAACCACATAGTAAATAACTAATTTATGTAACGCTTTTGTCCAAATTTGACAATAATTTATTATATCTTAGCTGAAAAGTACAGAAATTGTGGTTATTGTTATTTACAACCAAGATTTCAGTTTAAAAAAGAATAAACTTGCATTTGAGTAGCGCATTAAGCTGGCATATTTCTTTGTTCTGAATGTTGAGAGTTAAGAACAAATTATATTAAATAAATATTGTGATTCAATCAATAGGTAGAAGTCACTTTGATCTGCACATTTTAGTAACACTATACACGTAGAAGACTCGACAGATAATTTGTATGTTACCTTTGCTTATTTCTTGATATGTACATAAATTAAAATTTTGTGAGAATCTGCTGTAGCAATAATAGTAATTAGCACTTCTCTGTAATTGTTTTACTCTGCGTTCTGACTTTATTCACGACGAAGAACCTGCAGTAAAGGAAACTTTGAAGGTCACCACATTCGCTGTATCTACTGTATATTTCAGAGAGCAATACCGCAGTATTTAATGTTTTCATCCGCGGAACAGCATATCACAAGATTAGTTTTTTTTTTTTACATTGGCTTGTTACAAGCAAGGTAACGATCTTATTAGTATTTGGTCGCGCATTTAATATAAATTTATTATAAATGTCAACCGTGACAATGGTATACAGTGAGTGGACTCGTAAGTTACTTACCCCTTGTCTTTAAGCTTCAGCGACTGGAGAGTCAAAGTGATGTCGGAGGTGTTCTTCATGTTTGCCAACACCACAACATCCACGTACAGCTGTGTGACGTCACCGTGTACCTTGCCCTTCGGACCCAGGATGCCAACCTTCGCCGCGTAGTCGAACTTGTACTACAGACACAAAGAATAAGGCGTAGCATATATTTTAACGCTGAAAACTGCCACTGAAATCTGCAGAACTCGGACAGTAAAATATATAAAGCAAAGAACGACAGTCCCAGAAAAAAATATTTCGCTAGTGTGGTAGTTGTTATAAATGGTTGCGAATATCCGCGGCGAATCCGGGCACGATCATAGCAACAGTCACCCAGCTCCCTAACCGAAGCTTTCGCGGCAATCTCTCTCAAAAACAACACCCCCCCCCCCCCATCATTACACTACCAACCAATCGTATTCTCGGTCAAACGTCTTGAAGTCCTGTCTTAGACATTTGTATAAGTATCTAATTATAGTAAAAACCAAGACGGTAGCACATTTGGTTTGAGTTGTACAGAAGATTCATAAAAAAAAAAACATTATTTTACAAATTCAACCTTTGTGTGGATGAAAAGACTTGAAATCTGTTTTTGATTAGTTTTCAATATCTATTGGACACTTCTGGATAAACATTTCCTTTTCTCTGTAAACCTAAAAAGTAGGCTACTTTTAGGATTTTTCGAAATGCGCCTCTCACGGAGTCGTTGTGGAAAGACGTGTCTCATATGACTGTACCAATCAGGATGAGGATACTGCGACACAACACGTCTATGATTTGCCGTAAAACTATAAGACACAGAAGAGTTAATAACATCCAATCAGTGGTCATGAAGCATAGCTGCAACTGTGGAAATGAGGCACTGAAACATACTGGTGTTGTAATCTTTTCACCAAAATTAGGGGCTGTAACCTTGAAGAGTTCACATTGGTCTTAACTAGGCGGGTCCCTATATCAGCGGTATCCAGAAGAATTGGGACGCAATCAAATGTCATATTTGAGAACGTCAAGAACTTACACAAATGGACTGTGTTATAGATAGAGGTACGTCAATTTCGCGGATTCATCTGGCAGCTACCTAGACTTGTAAGTCCTATACACCCACTAGCCACAATCGATTATCTATTGGCTTATAACCGTAGAAGCAGGTAGCAAGTGATAGCACTTCGCATTATTCCCTTATTTACTACTGGCTTGCAGTAGTCAAACGCGTTTCGTAACAGCGGCCAGCAAGTCACATACATGACAATAGAGTATACATAATTGGCGTTCAACCTAACCTGGAATGTATCTGCGAAATTTACGTACCTCTAGTTATAGATAAACAGACCAAGCGCCAATTTTTAGCTGTTAATAAAACGTGTCATAAGTTTTTTCGGATTTGTAAAGTCTTGCAGAAAGTATTTTAGTCCATTATAAAGTCATTATTTATGACAAAAGAATATAGGATTGAAGTATTTTTTGTAAGAATGATTCAAATCAGAAAAATATTTTATGTACAAATCACAGTTGGCACTTGGTCTGTTTGTGCATAACATCATCCAAATCATAGTTACGAAAAATGTTTTGCCCCTGTTTGTTTCAGTGTCTTATGCACATCTCCAGCGCTGTCTCGTGGATATTAGAAGCGTGTCTTTGTGCAGGGTCGTCCCTTATTTGACTGTGCCAATCAGAAGAAGGTTACTACGACAACACACGTCTGTGATTAGCGAGTAGACCCTCAAGACGCTGAGAGTTGAAGACATCTAACCACTGACCACGCAGCAGATCTGCAGGTGTGCGCTCAAGGAATTACAACAAAGTAGTTCAAAAATGTTTTCTTAAAAATCAGGAGTCAGTACGTATTTCTCAATACAGTGTAGCGACATGTTCTTCGTATGATTGGTCGACGCTCATGTGGCTTGGTGTAACTGGTAACAGACAAATCATACGCCTTCAGCTTCAGAAGTAGCGTTGGTCCATTCACATGTGGAAGCACCAGAAACGAAGGAACTTCGTTCATAAACACGTTACACTGAAGCTTAGCAAATAGTCAACTTTTCTGCAATAAACAACCATAGGAACTTCGGGAGACTTTAGCAGTGGAATATTGTCACTATCCGCAACTAACACTGGTCATGCTTAGAGGTGGTGAAATTTCGTGACTACAGTGACCTGCACGTTAGAATCAAATATCCTATGCATACTCAAGCCCTGGCTATTCGTTCATTGTCTGCTGTTCCACTGAGTAGCAGCTCATGGACAAATAGTCGGGACTTGAGTATGCATAGGATATTTGATTCTAACATGCAGGACATTGAAGTCGCGAAATTTCACCATGCTGAATCGTTGCCTCTTTGTGCCACGTCGACAGTGCGACAAATATTTTCGTGACGGTCGTCGTACGTTCTGCCCGTGAAATTGGGACTTGTAAGATCAAATAGATAAGCGACTGCCGGTAATGTCATCTGATGAGCTATTTAAACAGTCCGATGCCGTTCAATATTATACGTGTCTCGTCGGTGCATACTCAGAAATATAGGTCAATAAAAGATGGTAGGCTTTCGTGGCCAAAGTCCTGTCTTTCGGGCTGGAGCACAGTTTTGTTGGTTTATTAAACTAGTGTTTCCTTTTGACTTAAGGGGGATTGATCCCTGTCGGATCGGTTTTATGGTTTTTCTTATAAATCAGGGAATAAACACATTGTTTTACTTTTTTTCACGCTGACAAGGCATAGTTTATTGTTTCATTCACGTTTTGGAATCTATATGGCATTGTTTCTGTTAATTTTGTGGTCACTGTAGTCGCTCCCGTAAATAAAGAAATTTTTCCTTTTCAGCTGTTTCCCGTTGCAAAATAATGAATATATTATGGTTCCAGCAATTACAGAAAATCTGTTACTTTTGTACCTACGCCTTGTCGTGATAACAATTTTGATACATCGACTGAAACAGAAGTTATCGAGAAGAAACAGATAAATCCAAGGTGGTAGGGATCAATACCCCTTAACGCAAGACCATTTTGTGGTGGTACAGGATGGTTTGAATTTCCGTGGCTATTCTAAGATTCTCGAAGGTGCCTGCTGCAATATACATCGCAGTGTCTGCTATGGAAAAAGACGCTTTATAAAAAAGTTAACTGTTGAAAATTAATGGGAGTTATCAACCGTCCATATCCGAAGCATCTTTATAAAAATGAAATGGAACACAGAAGGACTTTACTCCACTCAAATTGTATTTAAATTGGTGTATATTTTACTCAGTAATGTGTAAAGTACAAATTGTAAGGAAGGGGCCACCTATGTTAGAATATACGTTATCTAATGACTACCTTAATAATTTATAATACTTTTAGGAATTAATTAGCCTCCTCCTCCCCCTAATCGCTGTATCCGTGCCTCGTTATAGAAACCGACAAGTACATTATTTCTCCACTTCGTTTTAAGACTTGTTGAAATTAGTTAATTCTACGGGTACGTTTGTGGTATATATCTTACCCACTCTCCACCAGCCCAGCGGCGAACAAACACGCAACAGCGGCACACAACACGGCGAAAGTCTTCATGGCTGTTTGATTTACCAACAGTGGCCACGGCAGATGTGCACTGCTTTATTTAAAGCCCCTGGTCTTCTCAGATAAATATGAGTTTCCACCTGCCACTTAATGATATTTTTCCATTTATTTTTCGTCCTTGCTCAATTCATTATTCCACGAGCTTCTGGCAGCGATAAGGACAGGCAGCTGGCAAACATCTGCAAGATAACATTCGTGAGACATACTCAAGCATGAGGCTGACCACTTGCAGTCTTATTTGCATATGTTTTAAATGTCACAATCAACGATTAACATGTGAAAATCAAACTTTACAGAGTATAATTTTTTTAAAAACTTAAATTCGTTACAATATAATGCATGTTCGCTACTCACAAAATACGACCACTGCATATGTGATATCATACTATGTTACGCCTTTCAGTTAGTCTTATCAACGACTAAATACAGCTGGAAAGGTTATCCCTGAGGTCTGAGTAGCAATAATAATTTCATATCATAACAATATTATATAAAATATGTTTTAAAATATTAATTTACGACATATTTAAAATTGACTAAAAAGTATAAATTAAAAGCTCTGATGAAAATACTTGAAAATCTGAAACATAAAAACGTTGAGCGCATGCAATAGAAAATAGTAAGGAGTGCAGAGAGTACCTGACGTTAAGAAAACTCACACCACAGTTCGTGTAATTTGCAGTGAAATCAAATTGTTATTGACTGAGGTGAACTATTCATGCATCAGTTACCGGCTATTGTATGCGTCTCGAGTTTTCCGTTTAAAATCCCACAAGTATTTTAGAAGATCTAATACTTTGTCGTTTTAGTTTTTTTAAAGTGGTAAGTTAAATTTAAAAATTGGTTCTATTTTATATCATTTTTCTGAATTTAAATCTTGTGATTGTTCAATTTTGCATTTATATGAATTTAAAAAGCAGCGCAAGGTTTTCTTTTTATTATTCCAATTTTATTTTTCACAATTGTTTTACGTATATTGCATTGTCATTCATGATTTATCTATGTTTTAAGTTTCAAGTCTTTATTTCATCGGTAAGTTAGTTTAAAAATCGACTGCAAAATTTGTATCGAACAGATAGACAAACAGACACGCAAGAAAGTTACACTTTCATCTGGATCTGAACTATGCTAATGTATCAGGTCTCCAACTCATTGTCGCTAGGTCATTGTTACCGAACAGATACGAGAAAGCGAGTTAGTAAAAACGTGTTAAAATACAGCTTGTAGATGTGCGTGTGGTTTTTAGTTATAAAGGAATTGTTAGAGCCACATATTATTTTGCGAGAAATTTTTTCCTACAACTTGCTCCGGTGTCTTACGTACACTTCTGCAGGTCTGCTTCTCGATTATTGGATATCAATAATTCGTGCGTCGTTCATCAGGCTGAGCCAATCATAATAATGTTACTGAGATACCACACGTCTGTGATTTGCTGGCAGAGTCCTTGGACTTTCGAGACTCAAACACATCCAATAATTGACCAAGAAGTAGAGCTGCAGATGAGTACATACGGCACTGAAACAAATATTGCAAAATTTATTTCTCAGCAAATCAACAGCTCTAGACATTGTACATAAACAGTTCCTGTTTATCTATTTTACACTGTGCCTAAACATCAATATATAGGTATAAAATAGCTGTAATAATAAAATACCCAAGTAAATCAACTTGTAGGTTAACTATGTGTTATTACTTTATCTGTGCATGATTAAAATCATAGCCAGCTTGTTTGATCACGCTGTTTTGCCAGACATAGGAACGACGTTGTTCCTGCTGAATGAGGGCATTAAATTATCACTGCGCCATTTTGCTCGGTATTGAGCAGCCATTGTCACAAGCGAATTTCTTTTAGATCCTTATAAGTAATTGCTCTCAGCCATACAGGGTTGTGTCAGTAACTCTTGTGACCACTCACTTTGTCAGCTTTCTTCAGATGACCGCATTTTCTTGTAAGCAGAGACCTCGAAACTTAGCACTCTTTGTCCTCAGCTACTTGTTCGTAGGCTGCTGATACAATGAGGGGCTATTGAAATGTTACAAGAGAGCGCTAGAGTCAGTGAGTGTTTTCATGCAGGTCTGCTTTCGGTTCAGATTCCTCGAGGACGAATTTCATAAACTGTGACAAAATCACGAAATTAACTTGCGTACACTGTATTTTGAAAACTCACTTTTCTCCAAGTGAACCCGCGAATATTTCGGGTTTCTATTTGTAAGGTTTTTCTTGTTATGTAACAATAAATGTGTTTTAGTGCAAAAACTTCAGAAAATTTGTAAAGTTTTAATCTTCGTCGCTGTTGTGCAAAAAATGTTGACGCATCCATTGATAATGAAATTACCGAGAGGAAGAAGACAAATACGAGGTGATAGGGATCAAATGCCCTAGAATACTATTTTCACATTTCTCACTCGGTTAATCATGTAACCTAAGTACCTGGGGTTTCACGACACAGAATTGTGTCAACACTACGGATGTCAATGATATGTGCATCATACGCTACATCGCAGCTACGCGCCAGATATGACCATATATAACCTTACGGGTAGGAAACAAATAAACAAAGTTTACTGTAGCGGTATATCTGTGTTTTGCATATACTTGTTCTGCATATTTCGAGGTATGGTCATTAAAGGTCGCTTTTAGCAATGTTAGGCAACGTCGAAACAGTGTCTCTGATAGCCGTGTTCTCTAAACAGTGACATTTCGTGCTCGTTGAAAGTGTGTTCTAAGTTAGCCAACTAAGCGTTTGGAAATAGTTCCCTTTTAAAAATAGTTTTCCAGCACACTACAACGTAATCGAATAGTCTGGTGCAGAAACCCTTTCTGTCCAATTACTGTGATTTTGCAGGAAACCATAAAAAGAGAGTTATTCGTCACATAAAATATATAAAAATAAAACACATACAGAATGTTGCAAAATTTCATGTCAATACTCTAGGGAAACAATCCTCTCGTGTACAGGAATAAAAAGTGTTATGTGAACATAGGTCCAAAAACGCACCGTTTCAGCGCTGCAGTTGGCATACATGACGTATGGTTGATAGCGCGCTGGCAGGATCATGTTGCTGTGTCACAGTTGTTTTTACTGTCTGTATGTTAGTGGCGTAGTGTGTGGCATAGTAACATGTTATGTACTGCTGTAATGATACCCCACAGCAACATGATCCTGCCAGCGCGCTATCAACCATACGTCATGTATTGTCAATTGTAGCGCAGAAACGGTGCGTTTTTGGACCTATGTTCATATAACACTTTTTGTTCCTCTACACGTGAGGGTTGTTTCTCTAGAATAGTGACATGGAATTTTGCAACATTCTATATACATGTGAACTATATACGAAGCAAAGGTTTAGTGCACGGTTGCATGCAACCTGTAGTTCTCATCTCTGGGATAGTGTATGTAGTAATGTTGGATATGAGGGACTTCTGCAGCAAATGAAAGCTCATTTTATGTAAGAAGATAGTAACATAGTATTATCACACATTTATACAATGTAATGTTAAGTCTAACTTAGTTTTCATTACCTTCCTTGATCATGGTAAAATTTTGTAAGTCCAACAGACCACAAAAAAATTTGAAGATATTCACATTGAGGAACGGCAGTGCCAGTATTTCTTCAAACAGGTCATCTTATGTATTACTGGATAGTTCGTACTAACCTCTTGTACGTCACTGGCTCGAGAGTGTAATAGTCTACTCTAATGGTTCTACAAATAACTCAGTGTTGTTATAATAGGGGGTGGCTATGTCATATACAGCGCAGGCAAACACCTGAAATCTGTGTATTTGAGCCCTTGTAGTACGAAAAATTTTGTACGCAATCACTGTTGCTCATTACTAGGGAAAGGAGTATTTCGCGAGTTCAATGACCGTCATGTTAGAATCCAATGTCCTTTGCATACTCAAGTCCCGTCTATTCGTTCATTGACTGCTGTTCCACTGAGTATCAGCTAGTGGACAAATTGTCGGGCCTTGAGTATGCACATGACAATGCCTTCTAAGGCTCAGGTCATTGAACTCGCGAAATATTCCTTTCCCTACTCATAAGCATTGTTTCCGCCATAAGAAGGAAATATTTCTACACGAAATTGAAGAAAAACAAAATAGAAATGATTTATCCAGTGACAAACATGCCGCGTTTTATTTTATTCCTTTTGATTGGAGAACAACATTTTGTAATTAAAGATGAACATTGAGTTTTGAAACACAATTCACTGAGTCCCGACATCGCTTACTGTTTGTGCGTGGAAACCATTGCTGTGCTAACAGTATTTAATACATGTTTTTTTTTTATTGCCTTTACCAAGCAGGTGCATACCGTCAATAACGTACACATACGTAAATAAATAATGCATGTGACCGTATTTTAGGTTAGTTCCCTGGGTTTATCTGCATCAACAGTAATAGTTGTTTAACCACATAATTCACATTATGCAAATATGAAACATGGCCTTTCTACCCATGAAATTAAACAGTAGCAGATTTACTTCCCTTGCCTGATTGCTTTTTACACGAGAATGCAGCACCCGTGACCGCTTTCATTAAAATGTGATCAGTCAACAGCATCAATACCATATTAGGCGTTTACCAAAACTTTACTTGATCTGCTCGATACAATAGTCATTACTATTACGCAATTGTTATACCATATACGTTTATTGTACTAAGGATATTCTGCAATGTTCTAACAAGGTCTTGCAATACAGGTCGATCGGCGACTGAAATATACCGCTTATTTTGCAGATTTACCTGAACTTACTGTTATTCGAGTTTATGTGTGGTCGGACGAAACCGTTAAACATCCAACGACTGGGTAGATCTGATCACGCGACCAATACTACTGAGTTGATTGTATTTACTACATTTTCGTAAACGCCGACTCAGAGTTGTTTGTGTCGGTCAACAATATTGCTTTGTTCGCGCAAAACTGGCCTAAATCATCGACTTCAGAGAAGTCCAAACATGACATCTCCTGTATACTCCAACATCTATGAGTTTTATAGATATTGCTTAGTAGCTCACGCCTTGGATTAATTCCCACTACGTCACTGAATTATAGGTATAGTATAACGAGTCCTAGTATAATTGGCTTCTAGTGCATGTGTCTATTTTCTTAAAATCTTTGTGTGTTTATCGGGAAGAAAATAACGAATAAAACTTAGTGTTCATTCAGCCTGCGACTGTTTTGCGCGGTCGAGGTAATGAAACGTGATGCACAAAGGCCAAGTCTTGTTCACTTAAGTTATGAACGTACAATACTCCCGACTGTGTCTCGCTTGAAAGAGACTTGAGTGACGGGTAGAGAGATTACCCCTGTAAATGTTTACTGAACTGTCAAGAAATTGCAACGTTAGTACATAATAAAAAGCAACGTAAGAAATATTTTTTTTTTATATTTTTGAGAAAATATTTTGCCAGAATGACTAAATTTTTCGGCGTGATTTCTTAGGCCGAAATAGAAGTTTCACAAGCACAGCATCATACAACGTTTAATGTAAAGACTTCAGACTAATAATGTGATTGCTTACGAAGACGAAAACAATGTCTTAAAAGTGATAACTTTTGGTTTTCACATTAATTTATAATTTAATCTCCCTTTAAAGTAGCACACCTGTGTATTATAGTAGGGTAGTAAAGATTCCTCAAATATGTCTGAAATGTGCATTGGAGTTCCTAAGAAGAAAATTTAACAGCTAACATTGGCTCCGAAAACTGAAACTTTATAAATTTTCATTCACGCAAACTACACAAAAAAAAAAAACGGAAATGGAAGATAGAAACTTATCGGCGGGAATCCAACTAATCGTACGTTTCTTATGAAAACAAGCGCCACGTATACAAAGGACTTTTGAACAGCTGTTCCCGTCGAATCTCAGCGATTAACGTTACCTAACCTTGTGATTAACATAGGTTTCACAATTGTTGATGGTCGTACAGTGGCGCAGCCAAGGGGGGGGGGGGAGATCGGGGTTGTAACCCCTTCCCCTTGCCCGGGTTGAATCGACTTTCAAGACCTTAGGTGTTAAAAGGCCGTAAAACCCTCTCATCATCATTGCCCGGGGTGACGAGTTAACCGGTTACTTTACAAAAGTTTATTAAAGAAGATACGAATTTTAATTATTGTTTATTGTAAATATTTTATTAAATTTGAATTATTGTTTATTGAAAATATTTTATTAAATTTGTTTGCTGGCCTTTATGTATACTGCATAACTAGGCCTATAAACATATTTACATTACATGTTGTGTAATACTGTATAGCCGAGACGATAATATATAATCATTGCTAATCACTTAAAATCCGTGACGTGAGAGGCCGCTGACTTTGCTGTTCGTTATTAGTTCGCTGCGTCGAATATAAATAGGGTTGGTTGGAAGATTACTTTAGAGTTTCAATTTTTGTTCCATTTCTAGATCATTTTATAAGTCAAATGAATGAAAGACTACTGAAACACAAATTACTTCTTCAAAGATTTATGTGCATTGTGCTTGACGGAAGCTCTGCTAGACTAACATCCAACCAACGAAAGCAGTTTAAGATTCTGTTTGAAAAATATGAAGGTGACTTAAATTGCTGTGAGTTAGCAGCTTTAGGAGAGTGTGAACTCTGGTACCGACGAGTACAAGCAATGGAAAAACCACCAAAAAAATGCATTAGAAGCTCTTCTTATGTGTAGTGTTGAACTATTCCCTGTGGTACAAAAACTTCTTAGAATTATGGTGACATTGCCTGTATGTACTGCGTCTAATGAAAGATCGTTTTCCACTCTGCGGTTTTTAAAGTCGTATCTATATGAAATACAATGAGTCAGGATCACTTAAATGGGCTAGGGATGTTGTATATGCATCGTAATATTCCTGTCACTCTTGACGATGTAATTTTATTATCTCAGTCAGAAGAAGAGATGTCTCAAATTTGCTTTGTAAAATTCCTTAAATATACCGTATAGTTCTTGTAAAATGTCTCAACTTTAGAATGTTTGAACTTTACTTAGTAACACAGACTGAAACGAAATTTTTTGTAAATATTCACAGGCAAATGTTGGATATTCATTTACAGCAGTTGTAAGCAAAAAATGTCATGTAGTTTTTTTAGTGCATTATGTTATGTTTTTATTGCTGCAGTCAAATATGTAACTTGTGAAAAGTATTTACTTATCTCTTCATCGCTAACATAACCCAACCAACATGTTATCTTTAATTTGTTTATTTTATATTAAATCGATTATCGAATTTATGGAACGATATTTATTTAAGCTAAAATGTTTAAATTGTAGCAAGAGAAATAGTTTGATTTATTCGTACAACCAAAATTTATAAGGAGACCAGAAAATAAAGAATCATTTAAATATTTTTATTTAGTGAATAAAGGGTTCATTACCTTATAATTCAATTTACAATATATATATATATATATATATATATATATATATATATATATATATATATATATATATGTGTGTGTGTGTGTGTGTGTGTGTGTGTGTGTGAGAGAGAGAGAGAGAGAGAGAGAGAGAGAGAGAGAGAGAGTTAGAGCTTTAAAACAGGTATTGCTTCCGCCTTCTGCTTTTTGTACTCTTCATTATTTATTTTATGTTTGCATTTTGGTAAATTACTTTCCCCCCCTGCGGGTTGTTCATCAAACCCCCCCACCCCTCTTTAGAAATTTCTGGCTACGCCACTGTGGTCGTATACTTGTATATCATTACAGATTTCTACGGAGTACAATCTAAAATGATTGCGAGAGTAATTTTATCATGATTTTTGTGATATATGCGGTGTACTCTGCCTGTGAAAAATATATCAGATAACCAATCTGATTTCGTTTGTCGTTACACGTGTCGAAAAAAAAAAATTAAAAGAAGATTGCAGGCTGTATCATCTGATATCATGCGTACTGTACTGACTTGAAGATAATACTTTTGGCCTGTTACATTCTTGAATCTTCACTTTCTTATGACTTGCGGCGTGCATTTTCAGATAACTTTAAAGCCCATTAAAATCTCTTGACTGTAGACGAACTTTGGAAAACCTCTTTTTAGAAACCAAGAAGACGTGACTCAAACTCTGACGTCAAGACAATCACACTACATCAATAGAGTGTTTACAAATTTATATTTATACATTTACTTTCACCGGATGAGGATAAGCATCTGCACAATTATAAAACAACATTTTCCGGATTATTTGTGTTTGCACTGTACAGCATTCAAGATTGTAGACGACTGGTACGTTTAAAGCCTTGATCAATAATTTCTAATGTTTTTATGAAAATTTTTTTAATATCCTAAACCAGGGCAGATATCCAAAAACTGTTGAACAGTTTGTTAAAAAGCGGTCTATATAACGTAAACAATTTTTTTTCAAGACAAACTACGTAATGGTTTCAGCTAATTATGCAATTAAGGAAATTCCCATTAGTGAACTAGCCAAATATTTATAGTTTTTGTTTAGAAAAAATAACATAGCTAAATATTTATGTTTTTGTCTAGAAAAAAATAAGACCTCATAGTATAACCATTTTAAATAAAACTGTGCAACAGTTTACCGATATCTGCTCTCGTTTAGGAATAAAAAATAATTATCATAATGAAAGCAGTAGAAATCACAGATAATGACCTGAAATGCTGGATTACAAGTCAAGGATCTGCAGGGGTATGTTTACGGTATATATGCACATCTTACCCAGTCTCCACCAATCAAATAACGAATACGCACCCAACAGTGTTATATAACTTGGAAAAAGTCTTTATGGCAGTTTGATTTACCAAAAATGGCCACGGCAGCTACGCCATACATCAAATAAAATTCTAGGACCTTCTCATATTAAACGTGCGTCTACGTGACACGTGACGATATTGTCACGTTTATTTCTTCATCCTTGCAGAGTTCATTGTTTCATTAGCTAGGCGGTGATAAAGACGGCCTACTCACAAAGTAAGTGGAATATAACATTTACAAGTTATATATTTTCGAGCACCTGGCTGACTGATTTGGTACCACATCTTACATATTTCTACAAATGTCTCAATCAGCGACAAGCGTATAAAATCAGATGTTACAGTGAACTGCATTTTGTTTGAAACTACTGTAAATTAGTCTAGATATAATGTTCACTAAGTTTGCGAGACAAATGAACACATTCTTTTTGACATCGTTCATTTATACCTTCCAATTAGTCTTCTCAATAACGTATACATTCTTATTGAACGTGCTTCGGGAGGTAAAAGTCGCAATGACACTTTCAATTACGATACTGTACTTAAAATACAACTTGTGGATGTGTATTAAGTTTATAAGTGTGAGTTAATTAGGTACTGTTATTACAAAGTATATTCTTATATATTTTATCTTCGTCTTGTGCCAAAAATATTGATGTATCTCTGAAAAGAAGTTGTCAAGAGAAATGGGACAATTCCAGTGTGGTAAGAACAAATCTCCTTCTCATACTATTATCTACCAATTCTAACACGATTATTCAAGTTGATAACTGTGCTGCATGTTTGAAATTTGACGGTATAAACATGAACGACTGCCAAGACTGATGTGCACATCCAAACCTCATCACCGGGTACCAAGAAGTGAACTATGACCAAGGTCACTGATTTCTGGTGTAAAGAAATTTGAACCAACTTGTTTCAGTGACTTATGGGCACATCTGCAGCTCTACTTAATGGTCAGTAATAGGTAAAGGTACGGTTATTTCGCGTATTGATTCAAGGTCAGGTTGAACATCAATAACTCTGTTTAGACGACAGTAGTTCTGACACATCTTTGAGGACTGAAAGCCAGGAATAAACAAAGAAACGTTTCGTGTAGATATCACGTGGTACCCTCTTGTACTACGTATAGGAGCCAACGGATTTTCGACTATGACCAGAGCGTGTATAGGTCTGTGAAGTCTAGGCTGCTGCCAGATGATAATGCGAAATACTCGTGCCTCCAGTAAAAATATATTTTTAACTCTCAGCGTCTAGGCGTTCTAGCTACAAATCTCAGACGTGATGTGTCGCAGATCTTGTTCTGATTGGCACAGTCAAATGAGCGACACATTTGCACAAATTCAGGCTATCCAATAACCATGAAGCACAGTTTCATACGTGGACGTAACACACTGGAACACGTGAATGCGAAATAATTCATTTCGCCAAAAATCAGTGAAGTGGTTCTTACTAAGGTTCAAACTTCCCTATGTAATACTTTACTGCAGTATTTAAAGCTTCCGCCGTTGGTGGAAAATCTGAGGTCATCTACTAAAATTCGCGAGATTATGGTGGATAGAGAAAAACTTCATATCGAAGTGTTAAATGAAGGGCAGAAGCTCCAAACGTTCTAAGTGCAGAAAAGTAAATTTTTCAGGAATAGCAAAAAACAAATAGCTTAGAATCTTATGGACATATAACAATGTTATCTTTGACCTCCTGTAAAATACAAACAAATGGTGGGAGGCACGTATAACGTACTGAGGTTGTCGGCATTGGCATATAGAGCCATTTTCTGGGAAAAAGCAATTTTCACAAAAAGTAGCACTTAAAAAGTTTGGAACTTCTGCTCTTCAAATAGTAATTCAAGCGAAGTTCACTGGCGTCCATCTCTAACTCCTGGTTAGTATTGCTCAGGAGCAGAGTAAACTTGTGTAAACAAACAAACCCATCACAGCGAGAAAACATGATAATCATTTGACATTACGAAAAGAAAAATATATAGTGGATTTTTAGGCACAGAGTTGAAAAAACCGAAGAAAGACCAACACAACTAATATTATCAACACGTGAAGATGGTACTTAAAATGCTGGAGAATGAGAATTACGTTTTATTTTATCGTGTAGTGAATGCCAAGGCAATATATTTGTGACTGTAGATTTTTATATTTACTCTGTAGTTTATCTCGGTAAATAAAATTATGTTTAAAAAACCTTATTCAGTATTGCCATTTATTTAAATATTGAACAAAAGCATAAAATATTTGCAGTAATAAATACGAATTTTTTAGATCGTTGTAGTAACCTCCAATCTTTTAATATATGAACAGCAATCAGCGATTTTTTAAAGAATACTTACTGGATATTAGCCACAGCAGATCCCCTTGTTCCCTTCAGAACGTCTGTTTCTTCCACATGACAGATAGTTCCTTCCATTGTTCAAATTGTTGAACAATCCAAACAGCACATACTACCAAATCTCTGATGAATAGTTCCTACTTAAACAGCACTATTGTCATAAAAAAATAATTTCTTCACTGGTTAGGCTAGGTACCCTAGGAATTCATGAGATATAAACCCCCTGAATTGTTTGCCAGCATCCAGTTAACAACCAGGCTAACTTCTGGTAACCGAGGAAACCTGGTCACACGACTAAGAAAACCTACCTAATAATAGAAGTTTAGTAATCGAAAACGTATAGAGTGACGCGTTTCTGTGCAAGCATTTCTGTGGCCGAATTTTTTAAACCTTTCATCTAAAGATAATGCATGAAAAAGGAGTCACTTTGACATAATGATTTCCCAAGTTTGTTAAACTTGTTAGCTAGGAAGTCTCGTTTGTAGTATACCTGTGTTAATTATGGTTAAAGTCGTTAATTTATCTGAAGCGCTCCAGTTTTTTCGTATTTCGTTGTCGAACGAGATGGTCGATTAGTGATTAAAGCAACTCCTTAACACAATAGTAAAGTCGCTGATTTTTGGTGAAAATAATTTTGAACCTATTAGTTTAAATTCATTATGCGCACATCTGCATCTAGCTTCGTGGTCAATGATTGGATGTTTGTAACTATCGGCGTCTAGGGATTCTACCCTTAAATCACATCTGTGCGGTGTCTCAGTAACGTTATACTGATCGAAAGTCACATGAGCAACGCCACTGCACAAAAACAAGTTATCCAATAACTACGAAGCAGAGCTGCAGATGTGCACGTAAGACACTTAAATAAACTCGTACAAGATTATATTAGCCAGAAATCAGTGGCACTTCACATTTGGAAGAGGAAGATGCACGCTGGCTTTTTCCTTCTCCTTCTGTCCTACGAAGTGTCTTTCTTCCGTACAATCATTTGTCTTGTGTTGGTATCTCCCTTCAGTCAACCCTCCTCAAGTAAATAGTATTATTTTTTTTATATTGAAGCCCAAATTTTGCTACGTAGCACTCCTCGAAACTCAAATCTCATACACCATTACAACAGCAACCATTGGCTCTCCGATAATCGCATTTGTTAATATCTAGTAATTTCCGTGATGCCATCTGATGCTTAATGGTCCCTGATATTCGCGAAAATATTTCTGCATCAACATGTTACAATATCTTAGGCGCACATGTGTGGTTCTGCTCCGGTGTTATTGGCAAAGTGTCTTTGTGGAGAGATATTTCTCGTTTGATTTTAATACCAGAATTAGGTTACTACGATGTAGTACGTGTCTGTGATTT
This sequence comes from Medauroidea extradentata, assembly GCA_003012365.1. NCBI lineage: Eukaryota > Metazoa > Arthropoda > Insecta > Phasmatodea > Phasmatidae > Medauroidea > Medauroidea extradentata. The sequence continues at coordinate 74,157 of PNEQ01105421.1, read as the reverse complement.
GCAGTGAACTTAAAGAGTGCGTGGTAGATAAAAAAAACGCTGAAAACATCAATTGATTTATACGCATTTTCGAAGCCAATACGGATAAAATACTCAACGACGATCCTAGATAATGGTATTTGCCAACTATATGAGTAAATATTTATTCATAATTACTAATTCGTTATGCGTGATCTCTTGCGCCGCAGTTGAATGCACAAGGTTCCGGCGTCAGACATTGTGCCTCAGAAGTTTGTAACACGGGAAACAATTTTGTTTCAAACGTTGGCTAATACTATTGTCTAGGATTGCTATTGTATAATTTTCGAAAATTGGCTTCAAGAAACCTACAGTTATATATTAATGCGTTGAGCGTTGGATTATGTACCACGCCCTCTTAAGATACGAGAGTTAAGAACATTCAATATCAGACCTTGAAACGAAGCTGCAGATATGCATATTATGCACTAGCCAACTGAAACAAACTTGGGTACAAATATTAACATAAGATAGAGGATGTACTGATCTTTTAATAATCCTGATGAATTACAATAAATAATTCCAGTTTACTCCGGAAATAAAATGTCGTTCACTAAATGTATGCGACTTCAATTTCGGTAGGGCTTGTTGTTTTATGCCCAGTAATTGTCTGTGCTGTCACTGTCATAATTATGTTGTCCTGAGATCTTTCAGCTTCTTCTGAGTACTTATATTTGTCTTTCGCTGTGTTTATTAGTGTTTCTTATGTAATGGACGACTTGAAAAGAGGCGTAGCTTCAGTCAGGTGTGGGATACAATTCATACCTCCATGGATACCTCAACCGGACATAACCTTCCTTTAGGTGTTTGGCTTCGCATGTCCCGGATGAGATGTACGTCAAAAAATAGATTATTTGCTGGGAATTCGCCGCTTTTTCAGGTATACATTAATCTTATGTATTTGCGTATCTTAACCATGAAATTGAAACTAGTATTTTTTACCCTTGCGTGCAAGTCAATGAGTGCACAACAGTTTTGCTTTCTGCCATTATCAACTAACAAATCAGCATGCTTGATTAGCAAACTTTGTTTCCTACAGTACTTTTCCCCTGCGGTGTGGCGTCAGGAGGCGTGTACTCTTTAAGTCGTCCGTTACATACACGTCCCAGGACCCATAAAATACAAAATACTAGGAAGTTTAGCCAATATTAGCTGTGGTAGTAAAAAATACATACACATACATATGTATGTAAGTTGTGTGTATGTGTGTATACTCAGACAGATATACATTGAGACAGACATTTGTGTCTCGCTTGGCTTCCTGGAACGTCACAGAGCGGCAGAGGTGTGTATCCTTGATTTTACTCAAACTCATTGCAGGAATCATTCAGTTAAAAGTTATATCTAACGAAAATTTGATAGTGCCGCAAAATTAGGTGAAATAAAATATTATATTCAACATAGTGTATTCGTTTCTTACATTGGTAAACATTTATGTAGTTCCCTGCTATTAGGTTACTATTAGAAATTTTTATTGTTTCAGGTAATGCTATCCTGTGTATACGTCTCTTGCGAATTTTTTTTTTTTTTTTTTAACCGAAACAAAAATATAAATCACAAAACTGAGTGACAGTTTTGTTTAAAACAGTTTTGCTGTGATAGCAATTTTGTTTTCAAAACAAGAAACCTGACGTTTCGACTAATAAGACAACTAACGAAAACATCCTTAGTTACATAATTAGCTCGAACCCTAGTATTTACTACAGTGGAAAAATCATTCATAACGGTGAAAACTATTTTGACCGTATATAACATGTTGTTTCGTACTAAGTATATTCTGTTTTTTAAACACCGAAGCCCACGCAATTTGTTTAGGACTGGTCAATTTTCAGAATAATCTTAAGTGAGAACTGAAATTTTTTTAGTTATTTCTAAGAATATAAACAGTCTGCAACTAATTTGTGGAGGGGTATCCAAAGATGTACTATATAGCAGACGTGTGTTTTTGTGAAAAGAGTTACGTTTATTTGATGACCAATTAAATTAACAAATAAAAAAAAGTGCATAAACTTGATAGCATTGTATTGGTTGATATGCTAATGTTCATTAATGTAATAACTGTAGTCCCATGTTACCTCAGTAAACAGTACGAATCAAAGAACACGAATTTCAGAACACTGATGTCCTTTGTGATAAGGGGGGGGGAGAGAAATGGGGAAGGGATGAAAGACATGTCGGAAGCAGTAGTTTATTACGCTAAGAACGGTGGGGATACATAACTGTAGGAAGAAGGTAGGGAGTGAACATATGTTTAGTTGGTGAGGGAGTTAAGATCGAAATGCGCGTTTTTGAGAGCAGAGTTGGCCGACTCCTGGACCTTTTTCTGCAACACGTTGACGATCACGTCCCTGAATATCTTGGTGAAGGTGTCTGTGAGTACGTTGAGCAGATCTTCCGCAACCACATCCTTGTTTTCGAAGTGTACTGTGATATACCTGCACCAGAGAAGAGTCTTTACATTTTTCATACACATAGCACATGGAAAGAAAATACGTACAGATGTAGAGGCCTATTCCAAAAAATTTTATAGCCAGACACTTAAACAGGGGAAATCACCAAAAAATGTCAACTCTTTTAATAATTTTTATATTTGTGCTCAAAGACTAAAATTGATTAGTACAGTTTCGTACGATAAAGGAAATCGAACTGAATTACAGAAATGAAATTATTCGCACTGAAGAACAGGCTTTTCTTATTCTGTATTTTTAAAAATTTGTAAACAAATTGGCAATTTTATTGTAACATTATAATATCAGTAAAAAGTGTCGATAAAACCGTATGGCTTGAAAATTTGATAAGATATTTCATGACTTAATTAATCCTGGCTCTGTGTTGCAAACCATAAAAAATTTATATGCAAAGAAAAATATAAAATTTAGCAAGAAGATGCGTACGGATTTACATCCCTATCCAAGAAAGTCGCTGAAATTATTTCAACCATTATTAACAGATTTGAGAAATAATAACTTGGCGGGATTCTGTTGTCCAGAGCTCACAATATATTATTACATCTTAGCTGTATACTACGTAAATGGTGGTTGTCATTATTTACAATCAAGGTCTTTAATATTGGATTTAAAATAAAGTGGTGAACTTGCATTAGAGCAGTACATTAAGCTGGAAAAAGTCTTTATTTTTAATGCTGCAAGTTGGGAAAAAATTATGTATAATTGTGATCCAGTAGGTAATAGTAACTTTGATTAGTACATTTAAATAACACTAGAAAAACGAAAGACACCATAGATAATTTATACGTTACCTACATCCAATTCTCTGATGTGTACAAAAATTATAAATGTGTAAGTTTCTAACGCGAGAATAGTAGTAATTAGGATTTCACAGTAATTGTTTTACTCTCGTGATTTGACGTTATTCACGACGAAGAACCTGCAGTAAAGGAACCCTTGAAGAGAACCATATCCAATGTATCTACTATATAATTTAAGGAGGTAGACCGCAGCATTAAATTTATTGAACGGTACAACAGCACATCACAAGATTAGTTTTTTACAATGGCTTGTTCTATGCAAGGTAATTATCTAACAGTATTTGGTTGCGCATTTAATATGAATTTATTATAAATGTCAAGAGTGAGAATGGTATACAGTGAGAGGCCTCGTAAGTTACTTACCCCTTGTCCTTGAGCTTCAGCGACTGGAGAGACAAAGTGACGTCAGAGGTGTTCTTCATGTTTGCCAACACCACAGCGTCCACGTACAGCTGCGTGATGTCACCGTGTACCTTGCCCTTGGGACCCAGAATGCCAAGCTTCGCCGCGAAGTCGAACTTGTACTGCAGACACAAAGAATAAGGCGTAGTATATATTTTAACGTTGGAAACGGTCACTAAAATCTGCAAAATTCCAGCAATCTAAATAGATAAACCAAAGAACGACAGTCCCAGAAAAACGCTTTTGCCAGTGGAGTAGCCGTTATAAAAAGGGGTGGGGACAAGGTGGCAAGGTCCAGCCAACAAAGACATTAAATCATTCAAAATAAAGTGCATATTTTCATTGTTTTGCCTATGGACGTGCAAACATTACTTCAGTAATGTCAGTATCATTAAACGCATCATTTTTCAGTTGTATAAACGATAACGAAAAGATAACATTTCTCAATGCCATGTTCTTAGCACGTGTTTTATCATATTGGAATCCAACCGATAGTGAAATTTGGCTTCGCCACTGGCTTTTGCTCTCTTAATTTTTAAAGAAATATTGTATTCAAATGAAGCATTCCTTTTATCGTAAGCTCTTGCGCCTTAATTGAAATTATAAAATTCTAGTGTCACAAGCAGTTTACCAGAAATGATCATGTCAGCAACTTATCTGCTCATAAATAGAATAAAAGCTACTTTCAAGGATTCCCTTGTTTTTCTCCACTGACTTTCAGTTTCCACCACATTTATGTGTACTCAAGCTGGTACCCACGACTTCGTTCGCGGAATATTGCAATAGTATTTCTGAAAAAAAAAAAAAAGTATTAATGAGTGTCCGTTTTATTAACCATTTTATAAGGAAAACTTTTGGTAGACACGTTCGCGGGTGCAAGCACAATTCACCAAAATTTTTCTTTATTAAATTAAAATTATTTTGTTACCCCGTTCTGTCATTGTACCCCTTTTGACCTCACAAGACAAAAACGGTGGTTTTTTATTTGAAGAAACCTTCATAAGAACAAGTTTGAAGTGAAAAGCATCTCTGTATCCCGATGAGTTCTACAGATATTGACAAATAATAGAAAACCAATTTAAAGTCTTTTTGCCCCCTAAAAGCTTGAATTTAGAAAAAATCCTAGAGTTTTTTCTACTATAGGTTGCAAAGAAAATGTGTTTTCTTGTTGGGAAAGTTTGGCACGAGGAACAATTCCTCCGCCAGTTGCGCTGCAATCGACGTACCTAATAAAATACGAAAATATAGTAAACATAATTTTAACTAGAAGTGGCAAAAAGAGAAGTCATTTGATTTAATTTAAAAGGGGAATAAAGTCAGTTTTGGCTTTCAAAGTATCATCTTCACGTAACTTAAAATTCAGTCAAGCTTTATGATTTGTCAGTTTACACCTCTTGCAGATATCAGTGCTCAAACTAAACACATTTTCTCTGTTCCAATATCCTCCCCAACCTGTAGTAGAATTATCCTTCATTGGACTGACATGTTTACAAAAAAATTAATTGAACCACAAACCTCCGATAAATCGGCGAGTAAGCATATGGATTTACCATAGGTGTTTATTACAGATCCATAGATTTATATCTCTCTGCGGAATTCCAGGGAATTATATTCGAACTCCAGTCAGCAGCAGATTATTGAGTTGAAAAATTTCGAGCTATTTGGTAAATTAAAGGAGAAAACATGCTGAGAAAACAAGACACAAGAGGAATTTAGTAGGAATAAAGAAGATGATAATTTTACTCAGCGAAATATTATTTACATTTCCTGTAGTAGACTATGGCAAATGAGGATTTAACAATAAGGGAAAGTGATTGAAGATAGACTAAATACTAACAGCATATATGGATGCCTGAATTCAAGCAAATAAAAAATACACACGGCAAAGAAAATTGGTTCTCTACAGTAGTTACTGTTGAAACGATACTTGTCACAGCAAATATTTTGCTAACTTAGGTGTTTTAATCTATGTATGCCATTGCTAGCGAATTTTGAGTCAGAGCAGATATTTACCGAAGAAAAGCTACAAAATTATTGTAGAGCCCCACTAATGACAAATAATTATGACCAAGGTTATTTTCAGGTCACTATATTTTCAGATTTACAGAAATTCGTTATATAATGCGAGTAGAAAATTTACCGAAGACAAAGTAGCTGTAAGAAATAATACGTGTAAGATAAAATAATGTCTTGTACTATAAATATGTCTATGTAGCACTTCTCCCATGTATTGTTGTAATGTAAACTTTTTTTGCAATTTTGTTTTTATAGTTATTGGTACGTATTGTTTTCCTCACACACACTTTCGGAATATCTGAAATTTCGGATATGCGAGGTTCGAATAAGCGGGGCTCTACTGCAGTTCAAATCAATGGACGGGTAGAATGTAAAAAAAAAAAAAAACTTCTAAATAGTAACGGAAGTAAATAGCTGTAGCTCAGTATGGGACACTTACCATACTTCAGCTCGTATACAGATCAAATATTGAGCATTATTAACATTAAAGTATGGTAACACTACCGTATATTTGACAGTTTCCTAACATGTACAAAAAAGTTACCAAAGATGTGTGGTAAATAATTTTACCTTGTCTACCGGTAACAAATCCTGGAGTGTTCCAGGGAATACGGTGCTTTATAAATTTGAGTTGTGTGAGGAAATATTAAACTGGCAGCCTCTCGAGCCAATAGCGTACCAAGATACTAAGAGTAAGAGTCTTAGTATCTTGGTTGCATACAAGAGACAAGACAAGAGGTCTGGACAACGCACCGTCGTTGGCTGTGACTGACAGGTGCATTAATACCTTGTGCTCAGAGAGTATAGTCAGATTCTAGTAGAGCTTGCCTTGGAACATGACCACGCCTCGCCACTGATACCGCACTAAGACATACATCGGTGCGGTGAGTTTACAAATAGTTTTTACAGTGTAACCCAGCTGATAAACACTCTTCTGGAACAGAAGGTCACGTGAGCAGAGACCAGCTAACATACTTACCGACAAGTCTTGGAAGCCCAATGAGGCATTCACTGTTGCAGTTCCGCTCGCCAGGTTGGCAGTCACGTTGCCAGCCCTGAAGACAGTGTTGATACCGTACAGCTTGCCGTTGTCGAGGAACAGTCCGCCCTTGATGAGTCCCTGAAACAACGGAGGTAAGAATAGTTGATAGATGGCTTATTGTAGCGAAGTTGCTGTCAGCTTTGGACGTCACGAAATTGGCAGAACCACAAGATTCGTCGCGAAAAGATTTTTGCATGATTCTGTTTCAGTGCCTTACGTGCAGATCAGCATATCTGTTTCATTGCTATTGGCAGCACGGCTTTGTTCTGACACGTCTCTCATTTGACTGCATCAATCAAAACAAGATTATTATGGAACCATACGTCTGTGACTCGCTAGTAGAACCCCAATGCAAGAGAGAGTTAAATCATAAAATCACTGATCATAAAGCACAGCTGCAGATGTGCATATAATACATTGAAACCAAATGGTGCAAAAATCTTTTTGATACAAAATCGTGGCTGTACTAATGAGTTTATTTCCGAGACAATTATTTCAACTTGTGCCGGTGCTCCTTTAAAGAACAGTAACGTTAAAGAAATCACTGCAAATTTCTTGGGTAAGTAAAACAATTGATATATCCATATAATTGGACTAAGAGCGTCTTCATAATTCAGTAAGAATCCCTGAAGCAACGTCCAGGTCCTTGCCTTCGACAATATCTCATACAATTTCGTGCCCACCCCTTGCGAGATACACACGGAGCCATCGTGGCTATTCACACACTAGTTCAAAACACTCGTGACTTTGCCTACACTGTGTAAAACATGTATGACAATTGCATTTTAAGAGCACCAACTCCATGTAGTTTCATGAAAAAGAAGTGAGCTGACGTTAAGGGCAATGTTGACACGCACGACTCAGTCCGCATCGCCTCTACGTGCCAAACACTGAACTAGAGTGCAAGCATTTTGTAGAATTATTGTTACTACGGGACATTCTATAACATTTATACATCAGGGTGGTATGTTCCCAAATAGTGTAGGTATTGTACTCCACCTAATTTCTTGGAAACTGCCCTAACTCATTTATTAAATATAGTCTTTAGCAACGGTGATTCATCTCAGTTTCTTTCACCACTAATAGATCAAACATCAAACACACGTCTCTCATTTTATCAGGAGACTTAATTTGCACACTAACTAAATTCTCTAACATGTAAGATTCCTACGTTTAAGTAATACCTATATGGAAATATTCAGCACTTGAGAATTTCATTCGTTTACGACACTATTCGGTCGTTTTAGATCTCATTCTTGTAGAGGCTACAGAGTTTACGAACGTCCTAAAATTATGATCGAATGTCCTAAAATTGATTAGTTCTACAATCGAAGTTTTTGAATAGTTTAGATTGCGAAATATTTTTGAGTATTTCTCCACTCGCATTTTGGAAAAACGAAAGTTAGATCAAGGCGCTATATGCGTCAATATAAGAGTAAGTAAATAAACATCTAATTGAGAGGGCACCCAAAGGCAATGGTGTCACACTCCAAAGTACAGACTTTGTAACTGGGAGTCTGTAGGCATCTGCTTGCCCTAGAAATCGTGTCCTGCTATTCTTTCCTGATGATAAACGTCCAAACGCGTGTCACTACTACATTTTATGAAAGCCAAACCACCTCACAAGACACGATTACTTACCAGCTTGAACGTGTCGTCGACATTCGGGATATTGTAAGGATCGAAGCCCATGGATGCAGCATTGTTGTGGAGTTTGGCGATTAGCTTGTCAGCGACCGAGTTAAAACTGAGAGCGATTCGGGAATTGATGACCCTGTAAAGGAAGAATGAAGAATAAGCAGAAAGTCCAACAAGAATTTCTTAATTCGGTAAAGTTCAACGAACGTTTCAAAAAATACTTCATCTGGTAAAATAGAAATCTCACGATATAATTACAATATAAATGGTCTGATTTATCATCTTTTGAACATGTAAAATTAAAGAAGCCACTAGAAATTTGTTTTATATGAAGGGGTCTTCCTCTAGTCTCGTATCATAAGCGAACTGCCAATAAGCATGAAGCACAGCTGCCGGTGTGCAGGCAAGGCTCTGAAACAAAACGAAGAAAAAATCCTTCAGCAATAAACTCGTGGTTCTATTCCTAATCGATAAGGACTGGAAAATTTCGCGAATTCAATGACCTGCATGTTAGAATCAACTATCCTGTGCATACTCAGGTCCCAACTATTTGTCCACTAGCTGCTACTCAGTGGGACAGCAGGCAATGAACGAATAGATGGGTCTTGAGTAAGCCATAGGACAACGGATTCTAACATGGGGGTCATTGAATTCGCGAAATATTCCTGTCCCTACTGATCGATAATCGCGAAGTATTATTACGGAGGTAGCAGGTTATAGTTTGGTGTGGCAACTAGTCGGTCTCACATACATAATTACGTGGAGTTTTTTCCGTGAATGTGTGACAGGATAAGTGTAGACATGTGTCTTTGATCTTCACCGGTTCGCAATGCATGTTAATTGATGTTAACATATTAACATAACGACCGTTCTCACTGAACTACAATCGCCACTGACCACGTTGAAACTGAAGCTGTGACGTGGCATTCGCGAAGACATGTCTCCGCCAACTTGTTTCAATGTCTTACGCATTTGGCCGTGGCGGCCGAGTGGTCAGGCCACTCGCCTTCCACTAAGGCGATCCAATTTGATACCCGGTGAGGTGGTCCTCGGATATTCGCATGTGAGAATCGTGCCGGACAATGTCACTGGCCGTCGGGTATTCTATTGGATCTCCCACTTCTCCCTGTCCTCTTATTCCAGCGCTTCACACCAGTAGGGCCTCATTTCATGAAATCCTTCTGGGTACGCTGATTGCCTTCGGGTTCGCATTCATAAAATCTGCACTCGGGTTGCGATACCCTGGCGCACGGGTGTCCCCATCGAAAAATATTTATACGACATTTTAATATATTTATTTTCAATGCTTGCAGTCTGCTACATTATTATTATTGGTCACGTGACTTCGTGTAAAGACATTTCTCATTTGACTGTACCAATCAGAATGAGATTACTGCGACACCACATGTCTGTGATTTGCCGTAAAATCATAAGACACATAAGAGTTAAAAACAGTCAGTCTCTGGACATAAAGCAGAGTTGAAGATGTGGAAATGAGGCACTGAAACAAACTGGTCCTGAAATCTTTTTACCAAAATTGAGGTCATAACCTTGGCCCGTTCATATTGCACTTAACTAGGCGGGTCCCTATCTCAGCGCTCTCGATAACGACTGGGACACAACCAAATGTCGTACTTTAGGACGCCAAGAACTTCCACAAATCATAGTCACGAAAAAAAATGTTGAACCTGGTTGTTTCAGTGCCTTATATGCACATCTCCAGTACTTCTTCGTAGTTGTTGGCGGCGTGTCTTTGTACAGGGTCGACACCTAATTAACTGTGCCAATCAGAACAAGGTTACTGAGCCAACACACGTCTGTGATTATGGGTAGAAACATAGCCGTCTTAAGTAGAAGGCCGCGGCCTTAGATATGGCAACCCTGTCAGGAAGGGTCATTTTAACACTTCTTTTGTCTCGCTAACGGCAATGACTTCCCCAGATTCGCCGGTATGTACGGCACAATAACGAATCAGGTAGAATCGTTGACACAAGAGCTAAAAGAAGTGTTATAATGACTCTTCCTGACAGTGTTGCCAGATCTAAGGCCGCGGATTTCTACTAAAGACGGCTATGGTAGAACTCCAAGTCTCTGAGAGTTGATTGCGTCTAACCACTGACCACGGAGCAGAGTTGCAATAGTGCACATAAGGAGTTGAAACAAAGTAGTGCAAAAATGTTTTCTGGAAAATCAAGAGTCTGTACGTATTTCTGAATACAGTGAAGTGACACGTGTCTTGTATGACTGGTCGACGTTCATGTTGCGTGGAGTAGCTGTTAACAGTCAGATCATAAGCGTTCTGCTCCAGAGGTAGCATTGGTCCATTCAGATGTGGATGCAACCAGTAACGAAAGAAGAACTTCGTTCATAAACAAGTTACACTGAAGCTTAGTAAACAGTCATAATTACCGCTATAAATAATCATACGACCTCCGGGACTCTTTGGCAATGGAATGTTGTCACTATTCGCAGTGAACACTGCTCCTTCTGAATCATTGCCTCTTTGTGCCACATCGACAGTGTGACAAAGAATTTTCGTGACGGACGTCGTGTGGTCTGCCTGCGAAATTGGGACTTGTAAGAAAAAAAACGACTGCCGAGAATGTCATTTTCTGATGAGCTATTTAAAAAGACCTATGTGGTTCGATGATATACGTGTCTCGTCGGTGCATACTCAGAAACATAGGTCACTAGCAGATTGCAGGCTTTCGTGACCAAAGTCTTGTCTTTCGGGCTGGAGCAGCGTCTTGTTAGTTTATTAAACTGGTGCTTTCTTTTGACTTATGAAATACCGTTTACTGATGGTACAGGTCCGTTTGAAATCCGTGACTGTTCTGAGATCTTCGAAGATGCCTGTTGCAATATACATCGCAGTGCCTGCTATAGAATAGAACGGTTTATAAAAAAGGCTAGTGGAGAGAATTGATGGGAGCTCAACCCTCCATAACCGAAGCATCTTTAAAAAAAGAAAAATAGAACACAGCAGGGTTTCACACCACTCAAATTGTAATCAAATTTGTATATAATTTACTTAGCAATGCGTGAAGTACAAACTGCAAGAATAGCACCTATGCTAGAAAATAATAAGTTATATATATATATGTATATATCAAAACAATTCAGCCTTCCCCTAATCGCTGCATCTGTGTCTGCTTCCAGAAACCAACAAGAAGTTGATTGTACGCGGCGTTGTTTTAAAACTTGTTGAAGATAGTGATATATGCATATATACAGATATATAGGCTGCATTGTCTAGTCAAAAACTGGATGTATGTTTGTGGTATAAATGCACATCTTACCCACTCTCCACCGGCTCAGCGGCGAACAGGCACGCAACAGCGGCACACAACACGGCGAAAGACTTCATGGCTGTTTGATTTACCAACAGTGGCCACGGCAGATATGCACTGCTTTATATAAAGCCCCTGGTCTTCTCTGATAAATGTAAGTTTCCACCTGTCACGTGGTAAAATATTTCTATAAACTCTTTCGTCCTTGCTGAATTCATTGTTCCACATGCTTACGTCAATGATAAGGACAGGTGGATGGCGAAAGATCTGCAAGATAACATTCCCGAGACGTATATTTTCAACAACGAGGCTGGCCACTTGTTGTCCTATCTGCAGATGATTTAAATGTCACAATCAACAACCAACATGTGAATGTCAGATGTTACAGAGTACAGTTTTTATTAAAACTGTATAAGTAACAATGTAATACATGTTTGCTGCGTGGAGAAAAAGACCACTGCATGACATAATATCGTGTTATGCCTTTCAGTTAGTCTTATCAACGACTAAATACAGCTAAAAGGTGATCCCTGATGTCAATATTGCAATGGTGATTTAAGGTGATAATAATATTACATAAAATATTTTATAAAATCTAATATAAGATTAATTTAAAATTGAGTAAAATTTTAAAATAAATTCCCCGATATAATATGATGTAAACTTTTAAACATAAAGACGTGGAGCGCATGCGATAGAAAATAGTAAGGTGTGTAGAGAGGACCAGCCATTATCAAAACTCACATAACAGTTCATACAATTTGCAGTGAAATATAATTGTGACTTGGGTGAACTATTCGTGCATCAATTTATCGCCTCTTGCATGCAACTCGCGATTTTTATTTTAAATCTCAGAAATATTTTCATAAGAAAATATATTTTATCTTTTTAGAATTTTTTTTAAAAACGTGGTATATGTTTTTAAAAAATTTGTTTAATTTTAAATTGTTTTCTGATTTTTAGTCTTGTGTTCGTTAAATTTTGCTATCATTTGTGTAAAATACCTGGTGTATAAAAACATTTTCTTAATTTTTTAAACAATAATTTTTTCAGATTTTTTTCTTGTTATTCAGTACTAATCAATGTTTAAAGTTTTAGGTTCGTTTAAAATTGTACAGAATATATGTACAAACAGACAGACAAAAAAGTTGCACTGTCATCCAGTTCTGGTCTATGCTAAAGTTTCAAGTCTTTAGCTCTATTATAATAAAGCTAGTTTATTGTTACCGAACAGACAAACAAACATACAGGAAAGAGAGTTAATTAAAATGTGTTAAAATACAACTTGTAGACGTTCGTGAGGTTTTGAGTTATCAAAGTATTGTTAGAGCCACAGATTTTTTGTTGGATGAATTTTGCAACAAATGGTTTCAGTGGATCTTGCGTTTACACATCTACAGCTCTGCTTCATGATTACTGGATAGCATGAATTTGTGCAGATGCGTCGATCATCAGACTGTGCCAATCAGAATAATGTTATTGAGATACCACGTAGTGGGTAGAGTCCATAGACTTTTGTGTGTCAAAATCCATCCAATCATTGACCACGAAGCAGTGCTACAGAAGTGCACATAAGGCATTGGAACAAATTGTTGCAAAAATATTTTCTCCAAAAATCTGTGTCACTAGACATTGTACATAAACAGTTCCTGATTATCTATTTTATGTTGGGTCTATACTTCAAAACACGACAATGAATTAATTGTAATTTTAAAATTCCCAAGTAAGCCAACTTGTAGGTTAACTGTGAAATTATTTTATCTGTGCGTGATTAAAATCAATATGTCTGAATATGCGGTGTGGCCAGACAGAAAAGCAACACTGGCCCTGCAGAATGATTTCAATAAGTTATCACTGGACCACATTTCTCGGTATTGAGTAGCCATACAGCGCTGAATATCTTTTGAGACCTTATAAGGAATTGCTGTCAGCCAGTTCGGATGATTTATGGTTCGTCTCATAAATCAAAGACGATAGATTCTGTTTTTCTTTTGCACGTCTAAAGCACATATTCAGCTCACTTTTTTGGGATCCATACGGGGTGGTGTCAGTAACATTATGACCACTCATTTTGTCCGCTTTCTTCAGATGATCACATATTCTTGTAAGCAGAGACTTGGAAATTACGTACTCTTTGTCCCCAGGTGCTTACTCATTGGCTGTTGCTACAGTGAGTGGCTAGTTGTACATATAACAAGACAATGCGGCAGTCAGTGAGTGTTTACAAGCAGGTCTGCTGTTGGTTCAGAGTCCTTGTGGACAAATTTCTTAAACTGTGGACAAATCACGAAATTAACTCACACAGGGTTTTCAAATCTCACTTCTCCCCAAATGAACCCGCGAAAATTTAGGGTCTCTGCTTGTAAGATGTTGGTCGATACATAACAATAAAGGTATTTTAGTGCAATAGCTTCCTAAAATCTGTATAGATTTAGTAGTGTATAAATGAATGTTCGAGCACAGTGACCCTTTCATGATCAAAACCTGACAAAAAAAATAATTCTTAGGTAGGTAAGAAAATCACACCACTATACTTTCAGCTACACAGTTTCGGTTACTATTTTAAAAACTTAACTTTTATCGATTTTTATCCATTTTTCTCTAATTTTATAGTAATTTTACTTTTTAAATATAGTTATTTTATTTATTTATAAATATTTTATTTATAAATGTAAGCTGAAAATAAAAAGCCCGCCACTGATAAAACGTATTATACAACAGAACTACTTGGAAATAAAATAATACCAACCAACGAAAGATTTCTCTTATAGCTATGTACAAAAATATTTCAATAATATTAATAATCTCGTTACACATATTGAAGATATTCATACAAACCGAGAAAAAATTAGAATAATTTGAACCTTATACAGAAAATATTTCCGATAGAATTATGGTTTGTAAAATAACATTTTATATATTGTGAAGGAGAAATGAAGAATGGAAAATTTCTTATAAAAAGTATCATGTGGTAATTAAATATATTTCTAAGATTTAGAATTTTTTAAGTTTGGGCTATCAGAACATGGAATTAAAGCAAAAATACTTCAATTATTAGATTCCGAAGTACAAACAATGAAATAAATTAAAGAAATTATTAAGAACGATGTAAAAATTATAAAGCAATAATTTAAAAATCTTGTTGCTATTCCTTGTAAAATAGAATTAGCAGATGTTAAATTAGATAAAATATTGAATGAACTACTGGAACTAACGGAAATTTTAAAAGAATTATAAAAAGAACATGGTTATTTGTTGGATTTAGACATAACAAGAATTTGCTGGCATTTTTAACAAAAAAAAGTTAAATATTTAAATAATAATTATAATTATCGTATACAAGGAGAATATAAAGAATAATGCAATGTAATGATTGATAATAATGTAATAATTATGTTGAATAAGACTGTCTAGCATGGTTTAATTCTAAATCTAGAGTAAAATGATATATTATGTTAACTAGCCAATTAACAAGTCCACGAGTAAACGAGCTATTAGGCAACCATATTATAGAGTTTTTAAATTGCCCGGATAGAAGATTAAAAATAAATTGTTGCTTCTACAATAGCTAAAAATAGTGGAATTACTCGATTAGAAGCGAGAATTTATAATTTTTCTAATGAAAATTATCAAGACGAGCAAGAATTTGATTCAATAACAGATTGTTTATAGTTAATCAAAAATAGTAGTAAATGTTTCGAGAAAGCTCATTTTTATTATATTCCACTATCTAATATGTAGGATTAAAATAACAAATTCTTTAATAAATAGTTGTATTGTTTTCAATGATCTTCTACAATATGTCTATTTGGACGATAAATATACTAAAAAATTTAGTGGTATACAATTAATATTGACAGAAATTAAAGAGGAGAGAAAAAAAGTTAATAATGTTTTATCTGCATTTATTTTTAATTATTTACCTATTGACTATATATAAATTTGAGAAGAAACGTAGAATATAATATATGTAAACCAATCTTATTTTATTAAATCTGGATAATATTATTTTTCGAAGTCTCATAGCTTGTTTTCTTCTATACCCGAAAGTATAAATATATAATAATTATGTCTAATATAAACAAATAATATTATTCCATGCGTATCTCGAAAAAAATAAATATTACCAACAGACTCATTCCTCATACAATAAAGAAAATTCAAATAATTAGTGGAGTATATTTACAATATACTAAAAAAGAAAGCAATGATTAGAAAACCTAAGTACACAACAAAGAAAACTAGAATATTTTGATAGGGCATCGTCTTTAAAAGGGGAATACGAAAATATTTTGGTAGAAGAGCAAAAAATAAAAGAAACAGAAGTAGAGATAAAAAAATTGTAATCAGTGGATAGATTTCGACAGAAATGAATATATAAAATGTATGCTTTTGTTGTAAATGGTAAAAATAAGTATACATATGTAGGAGTTTTACGAAAACAAAATGGAATAAAATCTGTTTACATTGTTAAAGGTGATCCCCTTAATTCACTTGTCGACTTCTTTCTTCCGCGCAGGCAGCTGCTCCATGTACCTGCAGAACCGGTTAGTAATTAGTTCAATAGGCCTAAGCTCAATACATTTCAATCTCGTTTCGCCCTCGTGCTCGGCTATTCACAATCCCATAAGAATCTTGGCGACAAAGAAGATTCCAAAATAACATAACTCTCTCTTGTTCAATACGTCTATTGTTTCCATTTATCAATCAAGCTATAATGTTCCCGTTTGACCAGTTTATGTACCGGCACAAGCATACGAGTCACCCATTTTAAGTTCGTTAAAGTTCATATGCTAATTCTCATATTATAGTCTTAGAAAAGAATTAGACATTTTTTACTATTCTAAAGAAGCACTATTAACGGGAATAAAAACGAATGGTGTTACAACTTTAAATGGTATTTCTTTGCCAAGAAAAATAGGGCGCGGTCTATCGCAATTTTCATCACCATTTTTTTTATTGTTATTCGTACCAGATATTTTTTTTCTTATTTTATACACAAAATGTGACTAAATTTGGCTCTTGTGAAATTTTTTTATCTCTCATAGTTTTCGCGTAATGGCTTGTTAGTCATATTTTGCATGTTTCCGTTTTAACGACTACACTAAAACCAACTAATATACCAAACTCAAAAAAATCACAGTGGATAAAGACATTACAGGCTACAATGACATGCTCATTAAATTGAAGAATAAAAAGTATTTGTATTTTTAAAAAATGCTGAAACTAAAAATAAACATTTTAAAAAATGCAATATTTTTTTTTAAAATAGAAATAATTTTTATTCTTTAATTTTATGAGCATGTCATTGTAGCCTGCAATGTATATATCCACTGTGATTTTTTTTAGTTTGGTGTATCAGTTGGTTTTGGTGTAGTCGTTAAAACGGATACATGCAAAATATGACTTTAACATTCCATTACGCGAAAACTGTGAGAGATAAAAAAATTTCATAAGAGCCAAATTTAGTCACATTTTGTGTCTAAAATACGAAGAAAAAAAATATTTAGTACAAATACAAAATAAAATAATGTTGACGAAAATTGCGGTAGACCGCGCCCTTAGAGGCCGTTCCAGTGTTTCAGGCGCATGTATGCAACCCTTATTAACTTCATATAAATCAAGGCTAATATTACCTTCGCTGTAGCAATCAGAGTATTACACATATCAACGTTATCTTAGTGTTTTTGAAAGCCACAATCGTTCTTATTTTCGCTGCGTTCGCCGAAGCCAAGTATAAAGAATTGTAGACTGTAAATTTTACAAAACTTTATTTTTATATTTGGTTATTAATGTAACCGTTTGTTGTACTAAAATTTGCAGAACGCAGAGAAAATAAGAATGACTGTGTCTTTGTTAAAGCGCGAAAAAAAATGCTCATATGTGTAATAATCTTAAGGTAATATTAGACTTGATTTATGTAAAGTTAATGAGGGTTGCATGCATGCGCCTGAAACACTGGAACGGCTGGCTCTTAAGTAAATTATTCTTGGAAAAGAAATACCATTAAAAGTTGTAATACCATTCGTTTTTATTCCCGTAAATGGTTCTTCTTTAGGATGGTAAAAAATGTATAATTCTTGTCTAAGACTACTATATGGAACACATATAAACCCTGTTTTTTAAGAACCTTAAACTTTTTTCTTAATTTTTATAAATTTATATTTATTTGTACCTTTAACAATGTAAACAGATTTTATTCCATTTTGCTCTCGTAAAACTCCTACATATGTATATACATATTTTTATCATTTACAACAAAAGCATACATTTTATATATTCTATTTCTGTCGAAATCTATCCACTGTTTAAAATATGTTTTATCTCTTCTTCTGCTTCTTTTATTTTTGCTCTTCTACCAAAATATTTTTGTATTCCCCTTTTAAAGACGATGCCCTATCAAAATATTCTAGTTTTTTTTTTTTGTATACTTAAATTTTCTAATCATTGTTTCTTTTTTTGTATATTGTAAATATACTCCATTAATTAGTTTAATTTCCTTTATTGCATGAGGAATGAGTCTATTGATAATATTTATTTTTTTTTTCAGATACGTATGGAATATTATTATTTGTTTCTATTAGACATAATTATTATATATTTATACTTTCGGGTATAGCAGAAAACAAGCTATGGGATTTAGAAAAATAATTTCCTCCAGATTTAATAAAACAAGATTGGTTTGCAGATATTATATTCTCCGTTTATTCTAAGATTTCTATATAGTCAATAGGTAAATAATTTAAACTAAATGCAGATAAAACATATTTAACTATTTCTTCTCTTTTCCCTTTAATTTCTGTCAATATTATTTGTATACCACTCAAATTTTTAGTTTTTTAATCGTCCAAATAGACGTAATGTAGAAGATCAATGAAAACAATACAAATATTTATTTAAGAATTAGTCAGTTTTTTCCACATTTTAGGTAATAGAACAGAATGTAAAGAAGCTTTCTCGAAATATTTACTACTATTTTTTTTATTAATTCTAAACAATCCAATCTGTTATTGGATCAAATTTTTGCTTGTCTTGAAAATGTTATTGAGTATATGTATAGAACCGATATCATGGACATACGCCATTGCTTGCGAATGTTGCCGTCTTGCAGAAAACATCCACAATAAAACGAAAAAACAAACCAACAAAGTTGTTGGCAACATTCGCAAGCAATGGCGTATGTCCATGATATCGGTTCTATACATAATACCAACCCATTGCAAGAATCGTTCAAAGATCACGTTATTGAGTATAATTATAAATTGTTGCTTCTAATCGAGTAATTCCATTATTTTTAGCTATTGTTGAAGCAAATGTTTCTTTTAATCATATATTTGAACTATTAAAAAAAATTATAACCTAGATAGCATACAAGCTTACAGTAAGCCTGCAATTGACTTAATTTTACTTTTACATTACTAGCACTGTTTGGTAAGTTTGATTCAAACTTGAGTCAAGCCTAATTTTTTTCAGTTGTATCCAATCTTGTACGAGGCAAGCTTGCTGCAGTGTTGTCTTGTGGAGACTAGTTAGCTTGATTCAAGCTTATGGCTTAATTAGACAAACTTGTTGCAAGCTTGTAGACTTGTCATGACAAGCTAGAGTCAGGCTGATTTTTCTGTCTGGGTAATGTGGTTGCCTAAGTGTTTGTTTACTCCTTGACTTGTTAATTGGCAAATAAATTTATTATAAGTTTCTATTCTAGAATTAGGATTTTGCCGTGTTAGACAGTCTTGTCCAATAGAATAATAATAATCATTATTGTTATTATAATACTATTTCGTTGCATTATACTTTATATTCTCCTTGTAAAAGATAGTTAAAATTAATTTTTAAATATCAAATCATTTTTTCTTTGTAAAAAATGACAACAAAATTTTTATGTCTAAATCCAACAAATAATAATGTTCTTCTGCTCTTTTTAAATTTCCGGTAATTCTTTTAATAATGTATCTAATTTAACATCATCTAATTCTATTTTATAAGTAGGACCACGAGTCTGTCGCGAAAAGTTTTTTGCCCGACTTTGTTTCATAGCCTAACGTACACATCGGCAGCTCTGCTTCGTAGTTATTCGCAGCGTGTCTTTGTTCAGACACGTTTGTCATTTGACTGCACCAATCAAAGATAACTGTGACTCCGTACGTCTATAATTTGCCGAGGCAAGTGAGATCAAAATCATTCAATCACAGACGATCTAGCAGAGCTGCAGATGTGCACATATAACGCATTGAAACCAAATATTGCAAAAATCTTTGCGCCATAAAATCGTGGCTCTATTTATAAGTAATAGCAACCGGATTTTCATATTTTTGCTTTGTAATATTTATATCTTTCTTAATAATTTGTTTAATTTCTTTCATTGTTTGTACTTCGGAATCTAATAAAGAAGGTATTTTTGCTTTAACTCCATACCTTGCTAACCCAAATTTAGACAATCTAGATCATAAAAAAATTTTAAAACTACCACATGCTCCTTTTTTACAAGAAATTTTCCATTCTTCATTTCTCCTTCAAAATTTGTTATTTTTAAAACCATAATACTATAGTAAAATGGTTCTAGTCTTCTAATTTTTGTTCTCCATTTGTGTAAATAATGTCTCCAATATTTGTAAAAATATTATTATTTAAATTTTCTGTATGTAGCTATAATCCAAACGGAATGTTTCGTTGGTTGGTTTTATTTCATTTCCAAGTAGTTCTGTTATATAACACTCTTTACTAGTGGCTGGCTTTTTTATTTTCAATTTACACTTATAAGATTAAATAAATTATAAATAAATAAATTCGTAGCTAGGATTAAAATCAAAAGTATTACAATTTAGAAAAATTGACAGAAATCGATAAAAAAACTAATTTAAAAAAATTGCTGAAACTGTGTAGCTGAAAGTATAGTTATGTGATTTTCGTACCTATCTGAGGAATTAATTTTTATGTCTGTTTTTGATCGTGGAAATAGCCACTGTGCTCGGACATACATTTATTCACTGCTAGCTTTCATCTGCGTTCTTGTTGTGCCAAAAATGTTGATGCATTCACTGTAAATGGTTACCGAGAGAAAATGGACACACACAAGGTGTTCGAGATCAAATGTACAGCCATATTACTTTCACATTTTTCACTCAATCATGTAACCTAAGGGCCTAGGGTTTCGTGGCTCTGAAGCGAGACAACACTACGTGCGTTACTGATATGTGCATCATATGCCGCATCGCCTCTACGTGCCAGATATGACCATATAATCTCACGGGTACGAAGGAAAATAAACAAATTTTAATGCACTATTATATCTGTGTTTTCACATATTTGTTTTGCATTTCAAGGTATGGCCATCAAATGTCTCGCTTAGCAATGTTGGACAACTTCAAAGTAGTGTCTCTGCTGTGCGTATTCTCTAAACAGACATTTTGGCTGGTTGGAAGTTTGTTTTCTTTCCGAAGATAGCCAACTAAGCGTTTGGAAATAATTCCCTTTTAAAAATAGTTTTCTAGCACACTTCAACGTATTTGAATCGCTTAGTACAGAAACATTTCCTATCCAAATACTGTGACTGCAGGAAACCATAAAAACTAAAGTATTCATCGTACAAAATATATAAAAAAGAATAAACTTATATAGATGTGAGATAGACATGAAGCGAAAGTTGTGTGCAATATTTCAAGAAAATTGTAATTCGCATCTCTGGGATAGTGTGTGCGGTATTGTTGGACATGAGAGGCCTCTGCAGCTAATGGAAACACATTTTAAGTAAATACTAGTATTATGATATCAACACATACTTATACAATGTAATGTTCAGTATACCAAAGCTTTCGTTACCTTTCTTAATAATAGTAAATTGCTTGCATGTCCAATTGATCATAAAAAAATTTTAAAGAAATGCTCAGTGAAGAATGTTACTGTTAGTATTTATTCAAACTGGTCATCTTCTTGTCGCCGATCATTTTAATTTCACAAGGAAGAGCTAAATACGTGTTAAAAAACGGCAGTATATTATTTTGAAGATGCGATTGTATGTTATGAAGTTAAGTGTGAAGATTATTTGGCTATTTACTTTTCTTAATCCACATGTTGGATTTAAGCACAACTAACCGTACAAAAAGATTGAACTTATATTCAGTGAAGAAGGCAATGCTCGAATTTATTCAAACCGGCCTCCTTCTTGTCACTTTAAACATAGGTAGGCCTACTTCTGAAGGAAGTGCAAGTTTTGATGGCAAATATGGAACAAAGTTAGATACGCAAGTCGAGTGGTGTGCACGGCAGGATTTATGCATCTAGATGCCCTAGGCCTGTGATCTTCAGCGCCACCGCAGCCTTTCTATTACGGCCTTCCTTACCAACTCGCGTTGTTATCCCATTTCCAACGTCACTTTACAATTTCTCTACTCTGTCCTCTCGCTATGCATAAAAACAAAAATATTAATGACATTATGATTATTTTCCTTATATTTAACGCAGTTACTTAGAAAATTATTGTTAACAAGAACTTTTTTTTTACATTTAATACACATAGAAGTGCAGCTATTAAAAATTTTGCCGGTCAACACATTGGCAATTATAAAAGCAGTTATGGGAAATTATTGACATTTCCTCCTAGCTAAAAGTGCGCCCCTAGCAAAGTTGCTCCCTAGTCCTGGGCCTAGTGCTAAATCCGGCCCTGGTGGTGTGTTCAGACAAGCCATCCATGAAATCCTGAGTTATGGCCATACCAAGAGCATGTTTACTATAGGAAAACTCCGTGATTTCAGATATTGACAAATGCTGTTTCTTCTGTTTGGGCACCTTTCTCCCTGTGATTCCACAGATACTACACTTTCCTCGTGGTGTGTTGGCCACCACTATTTGAATTATAGTATTTCTCCTGTATTGACCATGTGAACTGCGAATGCACCTTTAGAGCTAGCAGAGATGATCAACTCTATGTATTCCATTGGTACGTACACTCTGTCAATCTTTCAATCTTTCTCAGCTGTAGTTTCTGTCACAGGGCAGGTAGTTGTGTTCGCTAATGGTAAATATTGATGTAATTAATCATATATTTCAATTGCTACCAATTACAATGTCAGCCGAATGAAACAATGATTTTTATTTTGACCAGCGCAGCCATCGGAAAAATATGAAAATTCCTAACGTTCGATCAAACTTATTCATTGAGATAGCTGAGAATGAACGAATAGGCTCATTAGGGGCCTTTTTAGGTGTTATATAATGTGAATTGTTCTGATTTATAAGTTACGTATTTTGAAAACATTAATGGTAAGTTGACGCAAATAGAATCTGGCTTTGGCAGGAATAATTGGCGCATATAATCAATGCTAGTTCCAGCTACTTCTTCACGTTCTCGGCACATGTTCCTCACGTAGTAAATTTTTTTGTAGAACTTGTCTGCTCTTGTTATGTCAACTATCTGTTCAACTACTGCCACACGTTTAGCAGGATCGTTTATGAACTGTACTTTTTATTTTAACCTGTAATCGTTCCCGCAAAAAAAAATTGTCAACTTGAGGGTGATCACGTTTTTAATTTAATTTTTCAGTGAATATTTTCCATAAAAACCGATACGGCACATGCCATTCTGAGTGTTATAACCAAAACAGAGTCCACATTTTTTCCCCATTAAGATTCTTAGCAATGTTTTTTGTACTCTCCTGATGTGTAACGTCCTTCATTAACTGGGAAACTCTTAATATGGTCTTCAGCTAATAATGTCACATTGGAAGTATTGCATTGGCAGTTTGCTGTTTACCAAGCACGCCTTGCGGCGCGTTATCTGCAACTGACAGGTTTCTGAGTCTTCGTATTATGTCATCCTATATGTCACATACAGGAAAGAATGCGGACTGCAGACGTCCAACAGAGCCAGGAAACGAATATTTGAATGTATAAAGTTAAGGTTTCTTCTTCTAATCTTTGTCTTCCAACAATCTTGGTCGCTTTCGTATCTTGGCTGAAATTGCAAAAACGCGTCTTGCTCGTTTATATGCCAAAATTTAGGAACTTAGAATGTAATTCCATTATGCTGTCAGAGCTAGTTATTGTCGTAATACATTT
Organism: Medauroidea extradentata; assembly: GCA_003012365.1. Lineage (NCBI taxonomy): Eukaryota > Metazoa > Arthropoda > Insecta > Phasmatodea > Phasmatidae > Medauroidea > Medauroidea extradentata. The sequence goes on along the minus strand of PNEQ01105421.1, from coordinate 50,429 downwards.
CCATTTATATCTGCAAGTGCCCTTAGTGCCATCATATAATAACAAGCAATACCCGTGTACCATTGAAACAACAATATACGTTGCTTGCCTGTAATTCTAACCTTGTTCTTTTAGGAAAACTGTGTCAGCACTAGTTCACATACGTTTGCTTTTTCAGTCGACATTATTTTACTGCCTCAGGTTTGTAACCAACATTTTTACACCCTTTCTCCGTTTATTTAAATGTATTTCGCTAACATCCAGACAGCAATGGAAGCGCTGCAAGTTTGTCATGACAAGTGTGCAAGCTTGAATCAAGCTTCCTAGTTACCGCAGAACAAGCTTGCGGTAAGCCTGAAGCGACAAGCTTACCAACATTGATACGATACCTGGGTAGCAAAGTTTTCCTGAATCCTAAAAACTAGCAGGAACACTGCAAGCTTGCAAAGTTATTGCAAAAGATCTTTACTGGTACCCGGAAGAAACAAGCTTGCGGCAAGTTTGCAAAGCAAGTTTGCTTTAACAAACAAGCCTAAGGCAAGCGAAATGCTGTCTTGCCGCAAGCTTGCATGCTGTCTGGGCAGTAACAAAATGTTTTCCATAAAGTTAGTATAAATCTACGATTGATATTAATGTGAACACGTGGCTCGTTGAATATATGTAACTAGTACGAAAATATGAATTCTCAGAAACAACAGTTCTGATGTTAGTTCAAATTGTCAGTTCAACGTAGAGATAATAATGTACCAGAAAGTAAATGTTCTAAACAATTACTCTTTTACTACACTATACTTAGAATTGAGAAATTGTACGTCACATATCCAAACCATCTAACAGAGACTTTTTTAACTGATATTTTAACCAACATAACTATATAGGATTAGTCTTTATTTGCGACATTTGATTAAAATACAAGTTTTAAGTATAGTTCTTCAATTCTTGCTTTTTTGAAGTGAAAAAATAGGGTTATACTAGTAAATTACTGTATTACTTAACTTTCATGCTGGCATCACATTTTACGAGAGAAAAATATCAACGCGTTAATGATTATTCTACGTGAAAAAATAGTTTATACAAGGCAGTGTAACCTGTCTTCGCGATGTTAGGCCTAGAATCGAAACGAAATGGTACACAATCGACCGGTACCTAAAATTGTAATTTAAACTAAAAAGGTAATTCGAATAAGTCTTACATCCAAAATGAGATATGCCCAGCATCGTGAAGCAACGCTTTACGTTACTCATTCATTATTAATATAGGTGAACTGATATTTTCTTAGTCAATAAAGTTATTACTTGCGTAGTTTAACTTTGTATTTTGGTGAGTACTTCATATTGTAGTCTAAGTTCAATGTACTCTATGTCAACTTCTTAACTCAGTGCATATTTTTCTTCGTCGATGCCAACGAAAAAAAAAATAAGCATGATGTTTTGTACCTAGAAAGGTACATGTAACACGTCATTAAAATGATTATTTTCTTCAAACAACTGCAGCACAGTAATTTACTTTTGGCTGTAGTCATTATATCATGATTAACGCAAGTTTGACGAATTCGAATATGTTGCAATATAGTATTCCTTCACTTGGTGTCGTTAAGAGGTGTTTACCAATTCACTTTCAGTTTATACCAACGCTCTGACAAACTTTTTTTTTTCCGCAAAAACAAATTTATTTTCTATTATGAGATAGTATTCACTGCTTGTTTACTGAAACCTTTGATCTTAATCTTATCTTTAACTTCAATGACGTCTTTGATAAATTGTCATTGTCCTTTACAAAATAACATCTGTCATATGCGTGGCAATGTAGATTCACGTTGCTATATGTCGTGCTTATATCAAACCAAAATCTTTAAAACGTTTCATACCATTTGATGGTTAATTTTTCTATGATTCATAGAAACTTGTAATAAGAGAACCATGTATATTGTATGTACAAGTCTTAGTTTGAATTTGAATACATATTTTTGCTGCCATGTCTGCAAACTGTTTGACAGTTAGCTGAGTGTAAAAGCGTTATGCGACAATATTGTCATTAATGGCAGCCACCGTTAAAATTAAGTCGAAAATTTAAAATTTTAATAGCATTAAATATACCTTTTTAAGTTACCAGTGACATATTAAAGCGATTACACAGCAGTTGACTTTCCATTACTTAAACGATTTCATATTTTCTCAGTTAAAATGTAAGGACGAAAGTTGGAAAACGGTTAAGGCACCTTCTCCGAAACAGGGATGTATTTCTATAGATTGTCTAAATACTCGCAATTAAAGTATTTCGAAAATGAGCCCCAATCATTCCAACAACTATCACATTTTTTAAATAATTTGCAGAAAATAAGTAATGCCTTATATTGATGCAACGTATGAATTCTTCACTAATCTCTAATAAATTTACAAGGTTTGCATGGTACATTGAAGAGTTGTCATGGAATACCAGTACTAAATACTATAGCGATACTTATAAATATACACTTTGCACAAAACAAACAAATATCTCTATATTCTTACTGTTTATTGTCAAACGGTCACCATGAATTTGACTGAAAGAGGCGGTTCACTGAAAATTCTATTTTTTTTTCATTTGTACGAGATATGGTTTGTTTTGTAAGCATATATCGTGACTATTTTTACTGTAACTAAATTTTTTTAGTATTCATGGTTTTTGTATTATGCCATATTAAATTAAAAATTTACAAAAAATAGTTTCATGCATTAAAGGAAAACCAACTTTCTTACTAAAATAAAAATGTTCACACTGAAGAACATTGACACGTACTATGACATGTATAAAACCCATTCGACTATTTTCTTTGTATTTTGAAAGTATTTTTTTAGATATTAGGTTTACTTTATATTTTTAATTCATTATTTTTTTAAATACAAAAAGTCAATCCGGTTTGTAAACATGTAATGTCATATTCCATGACACTGTTCTTCAGTGTGAATTTCTTCATTTCGGTAAGTTGGTTCTCCTTTAATGCATAAAACCATTTTTTGTAAATTTTGACTTTAAAATGGTGTAACACAAAAACTAAATAAACTAAGAAAATTTTAGTTAGAGTAAAAATCCAGTCAAAATATATGCTTACAATACAAACTGTATCTAGTACAAAAAATTGAATCAATTAAAATTTGCAGTGTACCGCCCCCTTAAGATTCCAGTGTAGCAATAATATCATATTGACAAAGAAACCGTGGACATTTGACCATGTGAGTCTATAAACATTCCTTGGGGAATAATGCTGGAATCACAACAGCACGTCAGACGCGACGCGAATAAAATCGATTTACTTTTATTTTCGTCGCGTCCGCCATTTTTGTGTCGCTGACTTCACACAAAAACCTCGGGGCTGATTAGCTGACATGTTTTGTTTTTCGCGTCGTAGAATTCGCGTCACGTCCGTCGTGCTATTGTGTTTCCAGCATAACGTGATTATCTCGACATTGGAGTGATGGTGAAAGACAGGCAGTAAAAACGTTTTCTTTACAGCATATATAATTATTTCTTTGAAGCTGTTTAGCTTCATTTAAATAAGTATTGTCCCGCAACACGAAAACCATCTTAAAACCATACCTTTGCTGACAGTAAATTTTAAGTTTTTTTATGACAGTTTCATTTTATTTCTACACGTATGAAAGACAGTAAATTTTAACGAAAAGTTGGTCTTAAAATTGTTAAGGCCATTCTCTCTTGTTTTCTGCTTTTTTTTTTTAGCGATATTAGTTTTTACACTTAAACAAGGGTAGATATCAAAAACTTGTTTGGCAGTTTTGTTTAAAATCGTCTTCTACATGTTGGCAGTAAATACTATGATTATAGTTAATTATATAATTAACGAAATTCTGCTTGACTTTTTATTCGAAACTGTAATTATAATATTTTTATTTTGAAAGCCATTTTAAACAAAACTGCTAAGCAGATTTGTGATATTTGCTATCGTTTAAGCTTAAACAAATAATTATCGCAAAAAAAACATTATAAACAAGCGAGCATGGCCTTCAACTGCATTAATACCCTTGCAAATTGTTACTGCCAATACTATAAGCTTAAATAAAAAATGTTCTTTACGAGAAAGTAGCTTTGCGGTAGCTCATATTTAAATTAAAAAATTATGTGTCAGGACAAAATTTTGGCTGTAACAAAAAAATCATTGTGGAAGAAATGAGAGCTCTACAAGGCTGGTGTTTGACCCGAGACTATGTTTCACAATGCTACTTGGCAATAAATTTGCACTGTCGAGTTTCACCTTGAATTCTGCGGGCAGTGATTGCAAAATGCTGATAAACAGTCAATCTTATCATGTATCAGTATTATTTTAATTTTTACAGCGCAATAACACGAAGGATGCCACTCAAGCGACGTTGTTTTCGTCTATGTTACCCAGCGAGGCGGCCTTTCGATGTAATACACTGCTGTGTCGAGGCAAATTTTTCAACGCCTTCATTTCATTTTTGGATTCTGATTCCAGTGTTAATTCTGTAAGTTATTATCGTAGCTATAGCATGTTTAATTACAGTTTACAGAGAAATATAGTAATAAATATAGCTGGTCATTTTTTAAAAAATGAAGTACTGTATATACTTGTGCACGTTTAAAAGAGAGCAGACCCAATAAATATACGCACAGTATCACCAGCTAAAGTTATATTTTCAGCCAATTCGTATCTTTCCGCGCGGGAAATATCTATCCTCTCCGGACACGTCACTTAATGTTTGCGCGTGTAAAGTAAATTGTGCGGTCAGTAGGAATATATACAGTTTGACACAAAAAAGTTAATTAAGTATATAAAACACAATTATGTCGATTTGTTGCTTTTGTTTCAGTATTATTGTACTCGAATAGGAAAATTCATGGAACTATACTCCGTAATTTCGCTGCCAACAATACAAACAGTAAGGCGAACGGTGTTAAGGGGGAGTGATAGGCAATTTTATTGTACTTTCAATTTTTGAGCCATAATATTTATACAAATTTTATTATCAATTTTTTCTCTTCGACAAAGCATAGGATATATTCTTGGTAATCTGCTTGATATAAATAATAATGGAGTCATTCATTAATTTGTCATGCAAAATAATTGCAAGATGATTCTTGAAAGATAAACTGTAATTTTCTAGCAATGATTCTGCGTGACAAATTAATTAAAGATGACATTATTATTTATGTCAAGCAGTTTTCCGAAAATATATCCCATTTTTTGTTGAAAACAAAAATTTTGATAGTACAATTTGAATAAATGTTGTGACTAAAAAAATTAAATTGCAATTATATTGACTGAACACTCTCCCTTCATGTTGAATTATACGGAGTGTTACAAAAAGGTACGGCCAAACTTTCAGGAAACATTTCACACACACAAAGAAAGAAAATATGTGTTATGAACATATGTCTGGAAACGCTTAGTTACCATGATAGAGCTCAATTCCTTACATCTCGTGAGTTGAAGAGACGCAATGCAGTCACGATTACCTTCCGTCACGTCGCCCACCTGGCGGCGATCCTAGGAAGTAACGTACATTCTAACGAAACGTTCCATTGGATAGTTGGAACGGTGTCTGTACGAAGTGTTATTTACGATGACATTTAACGAGATGTAAGGAATTGAGGTCTACCATGGTAACTAAGCGTTTCCGGACATATGTCCATATCACATTTCTTCTTTCTTTGTGTGTGTGGAATGTTTCCTGAAAGTACCTTTATGTAACGTCCTGTAGGCAATGCGGTAACGGCTTGTGATATTTTTCCACGGTTAAATTTTGAGTGCTCACTTTATTCCGAACCACCTAGTAGCCTAACAAAAACTAAACGTTAACTACGTTTGTTTGATACAGAATAAATTAATAATGAGAATTCTTCAGAGTTCACAGATCTGTAATTACAGATGTTTCCGTCATAGTAGGTCTGGTGGGAAACAAACGACGCAATCAGAAACCAAGAGGTCAACTTTCAAGGACGAAACTACTGGAGTAAGGTCTTGATAAAACGTATTTAAAAAAATCTGAAAAAACCCGATGATGTGTGAACACAGTTAACTATGAACTTGATATCTGTGGACAGTATCTGAGACACTTGACGTGAAAAACAAACATTGTACTTGCGACTAAAGGTCACATACGCGTAGGAAACAATGAACAAATCACAGCTAGCACAGTTCAAGTACATCTAATTACATACTGGTCAAAATTTCATACGTTAACTCTGAAGCTAGCGTATTAGAAACACAATTTTCTGGCTCCTCAAAACGGCCAAAAATAGTTTGTTCGGATTGCCATATCTCGAAAACTATCAACCGGATTCGATAAACATAACAATAGAAACAAGCGTAAGACTTTGAACTATGCTACCCATAAATAAAATTATGTGGCAACCACTTAAAATTCCATAGGAAAAAAATAATAATAAAGCACTACACGTCATCTGAGGGGCTTGCGCGGAGAGGCGATGATACATTACATACATCGGTTAGTAGAATTCTTACCGCTCCTGCCTCACACGCACACACACACACGCACACACACACAGCCTATCTAGGGAGGCCCCTTAAGGATGTTCAAGTGCAAAAAATTCATAATTTTATATTTGTATGAAATATTGTTAGTTTTGTAGGCGATACTTGTGAGTACAGTTTCCTCTTACGAAACAATTTCAGCTCTCATAGCTTTCTCAAAACGGTGCATAAAATTCAAAATTTGCATGTTACGCTGCCATGCAAAAAGTAAAAACTGCCTGACTTACTAAAACGCAATAATTCACAGTGAAGTAACATGTCATGGGCTATGTAACAAAGTATTAAAAAACCTTATAGGTAACTACGTTTGTATTTTAGAAAATTGCTGAATTTTCAACTTTTTTCTCGTAGTTTTGCAGTTTTTTTTTAAATTCGAAATATTGCGTTTAGGCTTATAAATGCTTTGTTGCGTAGCTCATTGAATGTTTGTTAACCGTGGATAATTTAATTTAGGTGAGTCAATTAGTTTTTACTTTTTGCTTGTCAGCGTAACATACAAATTTTGACTTTGGCGCACCATTATGAGAAAAATACACGAGCTAAAATTGTTTCGTAAGAGAAAACTGTACTCAGAAATATCGTCTGTAAAACTAGCACTATTTCATAAAAATATAAAATTATGATTTTTGTGCACTTGAACACCCTTAATGCATCGGAGTCATAAATGTTAATTAAAATCAAACTACGAAACATGTTGTTAACTCAGACCACGCTGATGATCTTCGACTCAATTCAAGACTCTTTTATACGTGCCATATGTAATCCACTGTGCCGCTATCAAACACATTTATCACTATCACTGATTCCTTCCCCTTCCTTACTTCTCGTCAGTTAGCTAGTTCTTAAGGTCAAGCGCGTGACGAGGAAGTGGCAAACAAGGCATCTGTACCTATATAAACTTTCGGAACATACAAATTTGTTTTCAAAAAGCCACGTGGTGAATTCACCTAGGATGTTCATCGCTTTGATGATTTCGTCAAAACAGTCTTTACCTTGTCGTCGACATTTGTTGCGAAACGCGAAGCGTTTTCTGGCTACGGTAGAACCTTTCAGAGAACATTGATATCGTCATTCAACTAGGTATAACCGTATGAGGCTTCTATTGGCATGGTATCTCAGAAAATTGTCTGAACTTGCAAGAATAAAGAAACCGAAGACAGTCTAAAGTTTGAAACTGAGCTTGTTGATATGTTTATTTCTCAGGAATTTCCTAACTTGAAAAATTCAGTTCATCAATGTAAGGATAACGAGACAAAACCAACACATGAGGAAGTTCTTTCCCTCCAAACCAACTGTTGCCGTCAAACAATGTCCTGGCGTGCAGTTCTCTACTATTATCCTTCGTCCTTATGAAGATCTAAGAGGTGGCCATACATGGACGTCTGGACGTCCTACGTGCCCTCGAACAGTCCAAGGCATTGGTAGATGTACACGGGGGGGGGGGGGAGTCGGCCATGGTCTTTGTTATGGATCCATCCCAGCAATCACCTGGAGTGATTTCAGAAAACCCTGGAATAGCTTATGGAATTTCTCATTTGGAAAAGACTCCACCAATACGGTTGTGGCACTTCAGTTTTATTATTATTTTGCGTTTAAAGACGTCACAATTATCTTAAATGCTCAAAACACGCTTCCTTTTCGTAACACTCTCAGGAGAATATATACACTCTAAAAAATTTGTAAAATTTACAAGGATATTCTTTGTACTTTTACAAATCTTTGTAAAAGTACAAAGAGTACCCTTGTAAAATCATTAGTTTATGAAGTTACAAAGGTAAACTTTGTAATACTACAAAGGAATTCCTTGTACCCATACCGACAGTTCCTGCACTGTAAATTATTTTGTAAAATATGACACGGCACTTTACGTAGTTGTACAAACTTTTGTAAATGTTGAAAATTTTCCTTGTAAAATTATTAGTTTATAATGTTAAAAGGATTTTGTTTGCAAAATCTTAGAAAAAAAATTTGTGGTAGACTACAAAAATCGTAAGTTCACCGGAAATTACTTATGCAAAGATCACAACCTCTGAAAAGTATTTTCCTGGAATAAAGTGAATATTTATATTAATTGCGTACTTTAAAAGGAAGAATTATTACTGAACTTTACATTAAATGTATATAAACAAATAGAGATCAAGCAATATGTAAGTCACGGTGGTCTGGTGTGTAGATTCTGAACGTGGATTTGTGGTTCGAAACTTAGCACCTTCCGAGGATTTTTTTATTGTTTCAAAATAATCTCTTGTATACGTCCTTTATTCAAAATTTATTTGATAAATAAGTTCAGTGTTATTTATGAAGTACAATGAACATTTAAATTTATTATTTTCCTTATTGAAAATACAGCTACAAGGCTAGTCCTTGTAATTTTACAAAGCTATACTTTGTATTTTATTACAAGGATAACCATTGTAGTTTT
>PNEQ01105421.1:8183-41417 GCA_003012365.1 Medauroidea extradentata | reverse complement strand
CTTGTAAAAGTACAAGAATTTTTTTACAGTGTATCGAAGGAAATGAAAGGTTCGTTAGGATACTACCTGCATAAAATACCACGCTATAATATTTTCCACGATGTAAGTTAAGATGGCAATTCACAACTGTTCTCAACTATCAGGTCGTAATTATATAAACATTATTATTTTTACGTTTGCTATTTCATATAAATATTTTGTCGCGGCTACAAAATATGTTGTTGCTATTTACCCTGAAAAACATCTGTTGAGCTCGCCACATATATATTTTGCTGTCAGTTGTGAATAATAACGGTCACCAAAATTTAATTTTGTAAATACTACAAAATTATTTTGCAGGGTTGAGCTCCTATAAAATTTTCCTTTCAGTGTACGATAGTTTTGTTATTTTCTGTTTCAAAGTATTAAATGTCTATTCTCAAGTGTGGATATCTCCTTTTTCAGTTACTATACAATTTTATATCCCAGTTTTTAAGGAAACACTTCACATTGTTTGTATCTGTAATTTAGGGTCACTCTGTACCTCAAAGTTATAATAGCTCATATGTACGATATAGAAATATCACGAAGCTTTGTGTCTTGTTGAGCTAAATATGATGTAATTTCTTAGGAATACTTCAATTACATTTGCTTTCATCCGAAGAGAATACAACACATCAGTCTTTTAAAAGCAACTAAATGAATCAATATAGTTCTCTTTTAGTGAATGCCAAATTAATTTCTAACCTACGTCCTACATCTTGAAATATCCATGACACGTGCCAAAACAAAAGCGGATAGAAAAAATCGATTATGTAACAGTCACGAATAGGTTAAAACACGATTCACTGATCTCTCAATACATCCGACGATTTACGGAATTTCCGGTTTCTCCGAATACTTCCGTGAATTCACAGAAACTTATTTCCTAATCCAACAGAAGTTTCCGTAGAACCGTTTCATGACACGGAACTGAGCCATACTTACATGTCTATAAAACTACAATTGCATTTCTACATATTTGCAGGATTGCCTGTGATGTTATTAAAATATATCCGTAATATTTACAGCTCTCTAACCCGTAAATTTACGTTTTCTTTTGTGCAAGTGTCCACAGACATATGGACATATTACGTATGACTCCGTAGTGTATATTAACTATAGACATTTCCGTATTTTATTTTACGGGCACTATTTCCGTTCATTAACGGTATATTTCCGTTAAAATTTATAATGGAGTACACGAGAGTATTTCAAGTGGTACCGAATGTCAGTGGAATTTTTAGTATGTCACGAAGGAGTACTAAAAACTCTCACAAAAATTTGGTGGCGCTGCTGAAAATAATTTACGTTGTTTTACGGAGAAATGTTGATAAATAATTCTCGAGAAGTGTCCGTAAATTTACGTAAGGTAACTGGCTCCACCTATGGAAACTCGCATATTTGTGAGACTTCTTTAGGATGCAGACACAATAATGCATACGGTTATATTATAGTTCCTTCTCGCAATTTTACATATGTTTAATTAAGGAAACAAAATTATGTATAACTGTGTTACAAAATAATGTTTCCGTTAATTAAACAGACATTTCGTTAAAATTGCCCGTAAATTCACGGAAATTTCTAACAGTGCACTTACCACCAGCAGTACGTTTACACTGTCACCCGAAAGTCAAATTTCGGAAACATGGGTTTGTAAAACTGATGTTTGAGTGCGGTTTAAACAGCGGTAAAGTAATCTTTCATTGAGAGAACTTAAGTTTGTAGTTCAAGTTTCGTGACTAGAGTTGTGTATAGTGTGCGATAAACAGCGAAACTGGGGTTTCAGGAGCAGCGAGTATAACAGCGATAAACATAACAATATTATTTTTAAAAACATTAAACTATGTATACGGGATTTGGCTGAAAACAGAACTTTATCTAGGCTTTTTTGAATGCTCACTTTTTCTCTCTATTATTATGGTCGTAGGAAGAATTTGGGGGTGGCAAGGTAGGGAGCTTGCCACCCCAATATTTTTGAAAACAAGCAAAAATTATTTTACCATCCCTTGCTATACTACATTTCACAATAACTTGGCTGAAAATTGCTTAAACAGCACTATTTCGCACCTTGAAATCCAAATTTTCCTGGAGAAAACATCCCTGAACCTCCACTCCCCTCCCACTTTACTGGTTCGATTGGTGTTCCAGCCAAAATATTGAAGTCCTGCCCATGATCATGGTAGTACTATAGGCATCTGTTTACGTTGCCGTACCAAATATCTTCATAATTTGTTATGTATGCAGTTTTAAGTGTAATGTATTCTGTTTGTGGTTAAGTGTAAGAGAATGCGACAATGCCTTAACTGCGCCACAGTGAAAATAAAGACGATTAATTATTGTTGCTGTTGTAATTATTATTGTTAAATAAATGGGAATTTTTGCCACTATATTAAAGATAAATACGATCATTACTTCAGTTTTAGCAAAGGTTAGTAGACGTCAATTGTTCAAACATGTCGATAGAAGAATGATATTAACGTGTCTTGAAACAACTAATTGACATGATTTTGTGATTTTTCTTACGTTTTCATTCTCGTCCGTGTAAAAATGTTTCAGATAAATCTCGTGAATACATTGACCCATGTAATTTTCCGTCATTTTTCGTAGACGAAACACACGTTACCAGAACTTCAGTTTCGCATTGTGTTGTAAACACTTAGCGTAGACTTTGGTTTCGAAAATTGTGTTGCCTAAACAAAACTTTCGGGCGAAGGCCATGTGTACTGCAAGACTAAGTGTTGTCATCTTTTGAAATGGCAGCTTTCAGGCAACCAACTTTCAACGCTACTTACGATAAACAGGGAAATTAAAACAGTCTATGCGAGTAATCAACGTAAACAGTTCACTATTCAATATCGTCACTCTGTTAATTAAATTACAGTTGAAACAATTCTTACGATTAAGTATGCCCGCCCCCCGCTCAAATAACGACCCGTAACTGAAATGAACAAGTAAATATCGCTTATTTTTCCTCCTCCGTCCGTGACATGTTGTATGTCATGTTTGACAACCAGCTGCTGAAAGTATGTTGTTTACTTTACTGCTTGAGTGACTTTTTTCTTTGCTTTGGTTAAACATCACGATTCCCGAACATTTGTTTAAATAAAAATATTTTTTCCCTAGCAACAACATTGTACACTCTACTAGTCTTGGCAAGGAAAGTTTGTCACAACTTACTTATCTCCTCATCCTATGATCAGCAACCTTCCTGAAGTAAGTTGTAGGTAGAAACAAAACTGAGCAGTTTTAGCTGTTATTTATGCATAATTTCCAATCCCTTCGTAACACCAGCGACCTGGGTGACACTTTCTATCTTTAGCCAAGAATTGAAGTCTATACATTGATATGCCGCACGCGTCCAAGTCTCGAACTTACTTAATTATTTGTTATTAATTGCTATTATAATTAATTAATTTGTAAGGAAAAGATTACACGAAATTAATTGGCAAAAAGCAAAAAAAAAAAAATATTCTGTTGATCTGATCACTAGCAAACCTCACAGGATCATCAGCTGGACTAGTATGAAGATTCTCTGAAAATTTAATCAAAATAGCTTCAGCCGTTTTGGAGTTCATAAGTAACATACATACACACATCGATTTTTATGTATACATATTAAATTTAAGATAATTATTTATGTTTGATAACCAACAAGATACATGTACACCCTGAAAATTTGTATAATCCCCTGAGCTCGGGGTACACGACTTCGAGACTTTGAACTGGAAAATAACCATACTATTTTAAAACTGCGAAACACTGCACGTGATAAATTGATTTACGCTAAATGCTACAAATTGTTACGTAACTAGGGACGTGGGAAACTCGCGTTATTTTCTTCCAGCAGACTGGACTGCAAACGGCTGTAGGTTAGTTCGACGTCTTCTGTCGTCATAAGTTGCCGTGGCATGCCGCGGAGAAAGCTTGTTACCGGTAATTAAAAGTTCCACGATAGACCAACCAACCTGTTGTAAAGTGGCGACATTCGTAACGTACACAGAAATGAGAGAAAACTACACATGGTGCGTTAGCAACCAAGCTGACTTTGTTTGTTCAGGTTTCAATATGGCGGAGTGCAGTCAGCTTTTCATGTAGATCACGTTCACGGCCTTAGAAGTTCAGGTCTTGACGCTGCTATAAAATTTTTACTCCCTTATGACTGATTTTAGTTCCTTTATTATCCGTAAATATGAATGAAAACTGGTGGCGCCATTTACACAATCGTGATAGTAATTATTTTTCCAACATTAAATATTTTATACTTTTTAAGTACACATATTAGAATCTTACTTAAGTTTAACCAGGATATATTTTCAAAACTTGAGTTTTTATTAAAATAACGAACTTCTCTTTAGAACAGCACTACCTACTGTGATAGTGGCGCCAGCAGTTTTGTTCAGTCATCCGACACAACATGTCGGCTTACTGCAAGCCTTGCATTTGACTTAAGCTAGTATGCTGGCATAAGTATTTTTTAGGTTGCGGGCTTGCATGACAAGCTTTCTGTAAGTGTACTCAAGAAAAATGCTTGCAGTTAAATTTCTTACAAGCTGTAAGCTTGCAACAACTTTAAAAAGTGTCAACTAGGCAACTTGCAGCAGGCTTGCAGCAAGCTTTCAGGCTTGTCGTGACACACTTGTTGCAAAGATGCTGGTTTGCCTGAATAAGCTTGCGGCAAGCTTGTACCACAGTAGCAATTTTTGGTTGGACCAACGTAATTCAAACGTTTGCCTCAAGGTTGGGCCTACGTTGGAAAAATTACGTTGGTCTGACATCAAAATGACACTCAGGCCTACGTTGGCCCAACATTGGTTTTTTGGTTGGATGCCAACCCGGAAACAACATTTGTCCAGCAATGGCCCAACATTGACATTATAGGTTGGGCCAATGTCAAAATGTCGTGTGGCCCGACGTTGGCCCGACGTTGACTTTTGCAACTGAATTACGTTGGGCCAACATTGGCGAAACGTTGGATGAACAAAATGCTGAAAAAATGTACTCTAAAAAAAGTTAATTTAAGGCAAACATATATAATGCTCTTGTATTTAGAACTCTCATGTACCGCACAAACTTCCCAGAGTGTGTAAAAACGTCCACTCGAAGTGCACTGGTTTCAAACTCACGACTCTTACGATGTACAGATGACTATACGTTACGACCCACTACCTTACCTATTACGCTACGATGCCAACTTCAAAGAAGCTATCTTTTGTTTGCTATCTTAGTTAGGCAATCGGCATGAATGCTTACTTGAACGCCTACATTCAGTGAAATATTGGTAGTTTTTCAGACACTCTGCCACTTAAATTATCAACTTGTAAACCAACAATTTTAATTATTCAGAAACTTTCTCTTTTAATGCTAAAATCTTTAGAATACTTCATAGTCTGTGAGATTGTGTGTGACATTTCTATTTTCCATTTCCAATGTTATTTTGGGTGTTAAAAAAAAAGTTGGTTTTATAATATTTAGCTCAACATAAAAATCTACACCAAACGAAAACTTGCTGCCAACGTTCAATCAACCGTTCAAAAATTTTAAAAAATTCTTTGTCGATTTATTTGCAGTGCTGTTAAATTCCACAAAAATTTTATTTTTTAAATTTAGGTTGGCTTACAATGTTGGGTCAACGTTGCATTTATGTAAGTATTCCAAAGCAAACCAACAGTTCCAAATTATTTCCAACCGTTGGTGCAACGTATGTTGCTACCGGGAATAATTGCTAATAACTAACGGTTGTCCTCTCAAAAAATTTTCCTTCAATCCATCAATAAGTTAATAACAATCAACCATTGTTATACCAACATTTACCAATCATTCTACCAATGAATGAAAAATTACCATGAAATATTTTAACAATTTTCTTTGATTTAAGATGTAACTTTTGTGTTCTATGAAATGTGAATATCCTATTTCTTACAAATAAATTTTGTTGGAAATCTGTTGAAACATAATGTTGGCCTAATGTACTCACATTTGTCCAACACTTCACCAACGAATAAAAAATTAGCATGAACTGTATTTTAACACTATTCATTTTAAAAAATACGGCATTGTATTAATGTTATTAAAATAAATATTCTGGTGTTATTTTCGTAAAATTATTTAAGCTGGATATATTGGTTGTCAAGTTAGGTTGGGCCAACATAAGCATATTTTCTAATAACTAACAGTTGTCGTACCAACATTTCCCATCATTCTACCAACGAATGGAAAATTACTACAAAGCACATTTTAACAAATTTTTGGAATTAAAAGGTGAACATATGTGTTCTATGAAATGTGTAAATTCAATTTTTTTAAATTATTTTAGTTGGAATTCAGTTGAAAAACAACGTTGGCCCAACATACACCTGTTAGTAACCAAACGTCCTATTTCTCACATTTGTCCAACACTCAACCAACAAATCAAAAATTACCATTAACTAAATTTTAACAGTATTCTTTAAATAATATATGGCATTGCATCAACATTATTAAATATTCTGGTGTTATTTTCGTAAAATTAGTTAAGCTGGATTTTGGTTGTAAAATTATGTTGGACCAACGTGCGCATATTTACTAATAACCAACAGTTGCCATACCAACAATGCCCATCATTCTACCAAAGAACTAAAAATTACTGTAAAACACATTTTAACTTTTTCCTTTGAGTTACGAGGTGAAGGTTTTCGGGTCTATGAAATGTGTAAATCCTATTTTTTTTTTAATTTAATATAGTTGGGATTCTGTGAAAACGTAATTTATTAATAGCCAACCGTTCTTTTTCGCACATTTATCCAAAATTCCTCCAACGACTAAAAAATTATCAATAACTTTATTGTAACAATTTTCTTTTATTAAATATTGTATTATATTAATGTTATTGACTATTTTGGCATTCTGTTCTTAAAATTCGTTAGGTTGGATATTGGTTGTAAAATAACGTTGGGCCAACATATTCGTATACACTTACAACCAACGGTTGCATTTCCAACACTTTCCCATCATTCTATCAACGAATTAATAATTTCCATTATCAAAATTTTTGACGTTTTTTAGGATAAATATGTTATTTTGTGTCTGTTATGAAACATTTTATCACTATTATGACAAAATGCATTATGTTGGTTTTCTGTTGGAAACTAATGTTGGGCCAGCGTTATCTTTATAGGATTATTCCTACACAACCTATTTCCATCATTTCTAACCAAAAGCCAACTGTTGATTTAATGTATGGTTTCCAACACAACATATTGCCAACCTTTCCAACCAATTCCCAACCGTTGGCCCAACGTTTGTTGCTACTGGGGTAGTAAGCCTTTTCTGCTGTCTAGGATGTTGGCTTGCCATAACAAGCTTGCTAACGAGACTTGCTGCAAGCCTGAATCAAGCTTGCAGCAAGTTTACATGTCATGTTAATTTAACTTGCTGTAGCAAACTTGCTCAGAAGTCTTGCTGCAAGCCTGAACCAAGCTCGCGACAAAGCAATTCTGATCATGTGATAAGCTGCAAGCTTCTTGTCCCCTATACTAAGCTGATATTTCATTGAAATTTTACTTAGCAATCTTAATTCATGAAATATTTTCTAAGGGCCCATCAATAATGATCGAACTTGTTTTTTAAACCTAACTTTGTAAATGAACAAGCACTTTAAAAAGTAACATTGTTTCATATGCTAGCTAAAACAACTATTACGACATTACGAATAAGTACAAGTAAACTGATATCCTTACTGTTGTTAGTAAATTCACAAACATCAGCATTTCCATAACAAAGTTCGTTCTCTTACCATCGAATCGCACTACTACACCTCATAAATATGTTCAATAGTCCAGTGGCGCCGACTCCCCGTAGCTCATTTGGTTGCGCGACCGAATAAGATACGAGGGTTTCTGGGTTCGATTCACAGGCCTGGCAGGTGTGAAATTTGTTTTTGTCCGTTTGAGTCATTTCAATTGTAAGAGTCAACAGAACTGTCACAACTGTAGATTTATCTTATAATAAAGCTGTAAAGGGGGGATGTTTGGCTCGTAGGCGATGTTGATACCTCGCCAAGAAGCCTAACACTTTTATAAAAAAATAAAAGTGGTTAGCATACCTGCTTTGAAGCCAAAGGGTCAGTGGTTCGAATCTTGGCACAGAAGCCGAAATTTAATGTTTAGTAATTATCGTCACAAGGTTCTGAACAAGCAATGTTTAAGATGTAAATTTGAATTATTGTGAAAATATTGTAGAAAATAAAATTTTGATTTATTCTGCAGGCTTGAATATTATGCTTGCAGCAGTCTTGCAAATCGAGCTTGCAGCAAGTTAGAAATGTGTAAACTAGGCAACTTGCAGCAGGCTTGTAACAAGTTTATTGGCTTGCTATTTCATGCTTGCTGCACAATTACGTTACTGGCTTGCATTATCAAGCTTGCTACAAGCTTATAGCAAGTTGTTTCTGCTGTCTGGGATAGGGGGTCAAAGATAAAGCATTGAATAGTAGGTGAGTGTCCAGACCTGTACTTCTAAGACCATGATTACGGTCTTAGAATGGCCGCGCTGTAGATGTATTGAGAAACGAGGTTATGGTTGGCCAACCCACAGCCGCATTAAGCCCAATACACACGGTTATCTTTTTTGAACAAGAAGGTGAACACCTTCTTGTTCAAGGCGACTTGCATCGAGTGAATGGCCGACTTGTATGCAAGTAGCGTGCATGCAAGATCTTGCATTCTAGCTAGAATCATTTAGAGGCGGTTCTAATTTTCATGCGCCTTCCCGTGCAAGTCGTTTGTTTATATTTTCATGTGGATCGTTTACGTACGTTAATATATTCTAAATAATATTTATTTGAGAGTAGAACACAAATTGAAGCCTCGTACAGGCACAAAACTTTATTTTTCAGTTTCTATCCTGTATATAACTGATATCTCTTATGATTCAAAATGACAAATTCCATATACTTGTTATTTTTTGTACTGAGAAAAATCACAAAATTAAAATATATATGTATATAAAGGGCCTCGTATAACCCTATTTGGCATAGAGGCACATTCAAGCTAGTACGCAAGTACTGCCGTGTGTACGGTACCTTCATGAAGTATGTATACAAGGAAGTGTAAACTTTCTTGTTCACCTTTTCGTGATCACCTTGGTGTACAAGGAAGAGACCCGTGTGTATTGGGCTTCATACACGTTGTTATGGTAATAAACGAAGTTTCCAATATGACGTATGGGCTCCCCTTTCCATCTCAAGGCCTCATACCACTCGCCATACGACGTGTGTTATGCTCCATCCGTGTGTTTCTCTCATCTCTGAACTTACATCACATACAGGCTCGTTGCCTTGTATGTACAGGACAGTGAAACCTAGCCTGTCAACAAACAATAACGCGAAGTCGTCAGGTCTCTACATATCGCATGATGTTATGAGCAAAAATGGAAACTCTGCCTAATTTGAACCCACGTACGAAGTCAGCAGGAATTTTCAACCCGACTGGCCTGACAGCTAAACTTAGTTTTGTAAGTAATCTTGGCTCAGCAGTTACCAGCATTTTGACAAACATTTATTGTGGAAATGCTACTGCCTTTCATTAATTCTCCATAGACCTGAAATACTTTTGCTCTACCGACTGGGAAATTTCAGCAACGAAATTAAATTATATTTATATTTAAACTTGTGGAAATATATGAGTAGTCCAGTTCCCAAACTCTCCTTGTCCATCATCAAGGAAAAATGAGTTCTGAACAGGTTGTGCAGCTTTTAAATGTGCGCTAAAGTTGACGTGATGATTGTTTCCAAAACTCGCCTTGTTCATTAACAGTTACACTTTGAAAAACTGCTTTGGCCATGTCACAAATGGGCTCGCAAATCAATAGTTCGCGATTTGCTCAGTTTTAGTGAAAATGTACAAGGGGAGTTTTTGAACTGGGTTACTCATATATTCAATACCCACAAGTAAGACATTATCTCAAATACGTTGCTACATCACATTTAAATATTATGCAGCAGTGTAAAATTTCTGCGATAGTGAGTAGGCCTATCCAAGGATTTATGAAAACGATCTGTATAAAGTAAGAAGAAATAATACTTTATTTATTTTACATCTCAAACAACCAACTGTAAAATATTCGCAACTAAAACGTCTTTTTTTCAGCCCATAAGGGAGTTGATGTCAAGGTGCATCTTGCTTATCGTGGAGTTTGCTTCTTTGCCGACTTCCTTCTCCACATCCTTGAGGATCTGGTTCTTGAATAGCTTCGTGATGGTGTCTGTGATGACATCCAGAAGGTCCTCCGCCACAGGGTCGCTGTTGTCGATGTGGACTTCGATGACTCTGCGACAGGAAAACACATTTCACGTCTGCGGACATTCAAGTAGCGATGAACATTCATAAAACTAAACACTAAATGATTGAAACCGGCTTGCATATTGACGGTCAGCATAGAAACAAAACTTAAAAGGCCAACGTTATTTGCAAACATTTTGTCGGCGTGATAATTTAGGATGAACTATTAATGGCGTCGAAATTTGAATGCAGCTGCAATTAGTAACGTGAAGTAAAATTCCATATCTCGGTGGGCGAAATATTTACTGACAAAATTGCTTTTCATAAGATTTGTCTTTTTACGATTTTCATTAATATCGACTTCAAAAATTCCAACTTAATGATGTTTTCGTCATGTTTTTATGTTATGGAAAAGGTGTGCGCACTACGGGGTCAGAACACCCGCATACCGTCCAGGCGAGATGGGTTCAATTCCCGCTGAGGTCAAACTCGATGAAACGTGGCAGACATTGCCATTGGATGGCGGTTCTTCTCGTTTTCCTTACCTTGGCTTTCCTCCGTTGCTCCATGTTTATCTCATATCACCCCCACCAGCTCTCAAGAACTCGGTGTTGTTCCAGTCTCTCAACTCCATTTGTTTACAGGATCGTATGTATAACAATGCGGGTCTTCTCGATTTCCTCACCTTAGCTTTGTTCCGTTGCTCCATGTTTATCTCATATCACCCTCACCAGCTCTCAAGAACTCGACGCTGACCAAATCTCTCAACTCCACTTGTTTACAGGATCGTGTGTAAAAAAAATGTGGTTGCCCTACACAGTTATTGGTGCGTTGCAATGGGTAGTTTAGTAACTAAGTAATATTCAGTGGCCGGCAGTTTCGTGAATGATTTTTGTACCACTTTGTATAAATGCCTATATGTGGACATCTCCAGCTCTTCTTCGTGGTTACTGGCAGTGTGTCTTTGTGCAGAGGCGTCACTCAATTGAATGTGCCGATCAGAATAATGTTACCGCGACACCACGTGTATGTTATTAACAGGTAAAGTAGGCAAAGGAATATTTCGTGAGTTCAACGACATGCGTGTTAGAATCCATTGTAAGAGACACTGGTAAATCTCTGGAAAACTTGATTGTTTGCTAGGCTCCAACATGCTATGTACAACACTGAAGGTTTTGCACCTATATTGACTATGGTTTATATGGAGCACTGTGTCCCTCTTCAACAGACCCAATTAGAAAACTGTTCACACGTGTCATGACTGAGATACTACAGTTTACTGGAGACTATGTTAAATGTTTATGCGGATTTCCAGTGTCTTTAACCATTGTTCTATTTATACAATTTGTCTGTTAGCTGCTACTCACTGGAGCAACAGACAATGAATGAATGGACGGGCTCGAGTATGTACACTACAGTGGAGTCTAACACGTCGGTCATTGAACTTATACGAATTATTCCTTTCCCTCGTTATAAGAAGTCCAAGAGGCTGAGAGTAAAAATCATCCAATCATTGACTACGAAGCAGAACTGCAGGTGTGCATGTAAGGCACTGAAATAATCTGTTTGCGAAAATTACCGCACATTGGTTATAATTCATAGTAGGGTTTAGTTGGGACTCTGTAGAGTATCTAGTTAGTAAACTCCGTTACATACTGCAAATTAAATTCAGACAACTAATCACGTTATTATTTCAGAATTCAAATTAAGTCACGGTTTCGACTGTCAGCAGAACATTGGCACTCACAACACGCGCGCGACTCTGATTTATTCCGCGGTTGGACGGCATCGCAGAGGTTTGCCTATATTCAAGGTTTCTTTGAATCCGAACCGTCGACGCCTGCACCTAAAATGGGCCCACGAGCACATTCCACTGGCGTGCAGTGAGACAAAGTATCGTGTTTTTGAGCGAGTTACGTGTCAACTAGAAATACAAAGAGGGTTACAGACATGTTTGCCTGAATAATACTGAGTACCATTGAGTACCATCTCATAGAATGCATCATTCTGAAGGAACGATAAGCATGATTTTTTGGGAATCATTGGCTGTTTTCGGTTACTAAAATTCATAAGGCACTCGAAACAGCAACCACTACTTCGGTGAAATCGTGCCTGGTCTTCTTCTAAGTAAGGTAGTAACCACTTCTTCCTTGGCCGGATTCTCATCCTACTACACCATCCTACTGAATATGCATGGGAATTTTTCATCAGGGCAACTGTCTCTTGCAATCTTCATCCACCAGCCAATACCGATCTACTGTATGTGGACAAGAGTAGCAATAGCTTCGCAGCCAATCTCATAGTAATACATAATTCGCCTTTCGGATTGGACGTAACCGCGTAAGCAGCTCTCTATGCAACTGAAAGCTTCACGACATACTAATATTAAGCTTCCTTTGCATTGCTTTTACAGTTTGCTTCTGAATCTATTGATAAATGTGCGGGATAAATTTTATTATGTTCTGACAATTTCTTCAGTACGTTACACTTCTAACAAACGTGTGTGTTTTGATTCGATCCTTTGGAAGACACAAAATATACTGCAGACATACAAGATAAAAGGTTATTCTTCAATCAAAATTTTTAACGTAAATACAACTTTCGCAACTAAGTTGGTGACAATCTCTTCTTGGTTCAACTTCTGCTTCTTCGTAACTGAATCTTAACATTTAACTTTATAAATAAATTAACTTTAAAATAAATTACTGTCTTTACCATCGACACTAATTATTATAAAATTTTAATTAGTTAATTCAAGAATTCTGACCTTATTTAAGAATGTAAGATTTTAAAAATAATAAATGAAATGCTCATAATATTTAAGATTGCAAACGTGGCAACAGTAATATAAAAGTAACATTCAATTTAATAATATAAGTTAAAACCGTTTGCTCTGTGCACTGAAATGCCCGATTTAAAATATTTGATTCGATTAAATAAAATAATTACAGAACGTTTCCTCATGAAGTTAGAACATCTATCGCCAACTTGGATTAGTACAAATATAGCTCTAACTTTTGCTTTCAAAATATTTTTGTTCGTTATGTTGTGATGATATCGTGTAATATGACTTCAAAGGCATTTTAAAAATATTTTTTATAGAATCCTGTCAGTAACATGTCTTATGAGATTGCGGGAATGAATTTTCTTTTCAATTTATAACGGTAATTCAACAAACTAATTCACTGAAATTATATTATTAATGTTAAACATAAACCTGTTGACTAGTCCACGTCCTGCGTCTTATTATAATCTACGCACATAAAACACTTTATTTGCATAATGCAAAGTTTGTTTGTACAGTTTAAATATAAATAATTATTTTACTTTGTTTGTAGAATTTGTTACAACATAATGCTTGTATTAAGAAAGATACATGTATCCCTACTGGAACAATTACATTGAAATATTTTAGTAGTAACACAACTTTTGCTGTACTATATTTCGTATAAGTTTAGTAAAATATGACAGTTACTTATGGGAAACAACTTAAAATACGTTGTCAAATGTGTCCCAATACAAGACAAAATCTACAGTACAAATATTGAAATGGGCTTCTTGGGTTCATGTAAGAACTCTAAATGTCGGCTGAGATAGCATTAAACCTCTACAACATTTAAAAAGTCGTTCCCTTATATCCGTAGAACTTTAGTGAAGCTACCCGAAACAGAGTATAACTTTACTTTAAACTTTGTACCAAAATGTTCTCTAAAGCATAGCTACTTTGCAGTGGCTTATCTTCAAACAAGCTTATTGCACTGGCAAATATAATTTTTTTTAGAATGTAACATATTAAAAATAATTTTACGTATTAAAATAATTTTAAATAAAAATTTAAGCAGTAATAAAATTAATACAAGATGGCGGTGGATGTTCTATCGTAAGAAGCCTTTTCTTCTCCTTACCCCTTGTCGGTAAGCTTGAACTTCTGAAGTGTGAGAGTTATGTCGGAGGTGTTCTTCAGGTTTGCCAGAATAACCACGTCCACGTACAGATTCGTGATATCCCCGTGAGATTTGCCTTTGGGCCCCAGCTTGCCCAACTTTGCCGCGAAGTCCATCTTGTACTGGAGAACACAGAGAAAGAACATACGTGTTACATATCGCCACAATTGTTTTAGCATATCCTTGTGTACAATTCTCTCTAACTGTCCTACGAAATGTTCTGAGAGAAACACTGCACATAATTATCTGCACTGTGTAGAAGTTGCAAATGAAGATACGTGTCAGAGAGTCCAGACTGGAGAAGCAATAATACATTTATTTTGATAAACTTACGGTTACTGAAGAAATTCAGTCCACCCAGAGTGAGAAGCTAGGTATGAAATTCATCAGGGTAGTTCAGGAAGTAAGAACGTGGAGTCAAGTATCTTCCCAGCATGAACCTGACTCCAAAAACAATCAATTACTGCTTGACAACTATTTCCGGAACTAACATCAATAGCGTGAATCAGTCAATGACGAAACTATATATATTTTTATTTTTAAAGAAGCGGGTGATACGTTAAATGTCATGGAAGGAGGTTATGGGATTTAGAATATCTCCTACGGGGTAAGAATTCGAGTGTCCTACCCTGGAAATATTATCAATTATTTACCACAAAAGGATGTATTTTTAGATATTTTATATGAACAACCTTTTTATTCCCCTCAAAGTGGATTGCATGCTTTGATGGGCGTCATCTGCCTGATCATCTCCCGAAGTAAGGCCACTGAGGTTAGAGGCATTGCTTCTATGTACAATAGTTATACATTATACATGACGTTGATAAAATGCACTCGTGCTACTTCACTATGAGCAAACAATTGTAGCTGTAGAAGTTCACTCCCGACTGGCGTCTCACGATGCAAGGATTGGCATTTTTGTTATGTCTCTAACCTACTAATACAGTTGAGTATGTATAACAGGGCTCGTTTAGTAAATGAAGATATCTCTGTCTGACAAAGTAGGTGGCCAAGCTTCTGAGGTATCGGCACAGCCTCATGTACTAGTACCACAGGTAGACTCTCATAATTATTTTGTTAAATTTATATTATGTGCGACGGAAAACACATCTTCGATCACGCAACGCTTTGACTCATTGTGCCAATCCTAGCATTGAAAAATTCCAGGGAGTTATTTACCTTACGCAGCTGACTATGATTTTCATTTGGATTAATTTAGTTTTATGTGACGTTGACAGTGACGTCATTAGAGACGGTTTACATACAACTTTACACATGGACAGGAACTGAGAAAGGAATCAGCCATAGCCTATGTTAATGAACCAACCCAGTATTCACCTGGAGCTATTTCAGGAAACACCGAAACCCGAAATCAGGATGGCCGCAGCCGGGAATCGAGTCCGAATACTCCCGAATGCGAGTCCAACGTGTTTTATTACACTGACAGCCTCAGGGCTATGAAACTACGTAGGAGCTACGGTTAGTGACGTGGAAATAGCATTTTCTCCCTATCAAGGCGGTCTGGGTTCGTTCCCCGACTGTGTCGGTCTTCAGATTTTCACATGTGGGGATCATGCCGGATGATGCCGCTGGTCGGTGGAATTTCTCGGAGAGATCCAGTTTCCCCCACCCCACCAATTCCGGAGCCTGTCCATTGTAGGGACTCGTGTTGTCATAGCATTCTCAAAGATAAGCAGATGCCTACGAGAACATCGTCGTAACTCTGCATCCGGGGTTCCTGGTACTCGAATATCCTCCGCATACCATATATACTTACTTATTTTACCAAAATAAATGATCATCTACGGCCTTACGGGGTGTTGTACTATTAAGGGCGCGATTCACCTAAGTTTTCAACGTCTTTTTATATTATTATATTTGTACCAGATTTTTTTCTTATTTTAGACATCAATTGTGACTAAATCTTTCTCTTCGAAAATTGTTGTATCTCTCATAGCTTTCCCGTAATGAGTCGTAAACGTCAAAATTTGCACTTTACGGTTTTACGTACGTCACTAAAACCAACTGACATACCAAACCGAAAAAATTCTCAGTGTATAACAATGATGTAGTTTGTGATTTGAAATATATAAAAACAAAAATAAATAAATTTTAGTATTTAAAAAATTTAATTTTTATTTCAAAATTCAGCATTTTTATTAAAAACATAAATATTTAATTTTTTATTTTTATATGTGTCACTTCATAGCCTACAATATTGTTATACACTGTGATTTTTTTCTGTTTGGTAAGTCAGTTGGTTTTAGTGGCGTACATAAAACCGTAAAGTGCAAGTTTTGACGTTTACGACTCATTACGCGAAAACTATGAGAGATACAATAATTTTCGAAGATGAAGATTTAGTAAAATTTTATGTCTAAAATAAGAAAAAATATCTGGTACAAATATAAAAATAAAAAAAGACGTTGAAAACTGAGGTGAATCGCGCCCTTAAGCGCTTGAAAGCGTAAGCTGTCAAATTTCTGCTTTTTCAGCGATATTAATTTTTTTACGCCTAAACGAGATAAAATATTTATTAAATCAGTTTGGCAGTTTTTTCAATCGTCTTTCCATGTTGGCTCGATTTTTTTCAATGCAGTTAATATTATATTTTAGCTAAAAAAAATTTTGATGCATGTTGGAATGGCAGTTAACAGTTAGACTTTATTGGTTTGTGGACATACGCCATTGCTCATGTTTTGTTGGCCTAACCTGTACTGAAGGACAAATTGACAGAGTACAAAAAAACGCACAAAAGGCACAAAAAGAAGAGAAATACATTCCCAGAGGAATTCTGTCAGTTTTTTATTTATTATTATATATTAATCAAAAAGATTTCTAAAGACAGAATTCAGTCAATAATTTGACAACACACATAAACAGACAGACACAAAGAAAACCAGTTTCCCAATATGAGAAAAGATGGAAGTGGACAAGAATAGTGGACTGTGAACAACAAATAAAAAACAAGAGACAACACAACACAAGTTAAAATCAACGAAAAAATGCTATGTTTCGGGAATTGCGATCCATCTCCGTCTTCAGGCTGAGACACAGCTGGTCGGAACACACATGAGCAATGGCTTATGTCCACAAACCAATAAATTCTATTTTTTTAGCTAGTTATGCAATAAACGAAATTCTGGTTAGTTGACATCTAAGTCGAAACCGTGTAATTTCTTGTTTTGAAAAAAATTAGCTATCGCTGCACAAACCATTTGAAACAAAACTGCCAAACATATTTTTCACATCTGCGCTCGTTTTATCTTTAAAAAATAACTACCGTAAAAACAGTAGAAAGAAGAGAGCATGGTCTTAACTACACAGCGAAGAAGTTTTATCGCCATTTTTAAAGACAGTTGGCTCAACTTGCTCTTACCTAACGGCGGATTCACACGTCCACAGTTCATGCAGATCCGGACACGGTCGTAGAAGAACAGGTCTGGACACTCGCCTGGAAACTTGATCCACCCCCCCCCTACCCTTGTTGTTTGGCTGCAGTTAACCAAGTTACCGATAATGCTATACATTTTTGGCGCTGTTATCCGGGCGGTCGAGCTCTAACTCCGCCCACTTCCGTCCCACTAAGATGAACAATTTATCAAAACGTATTTTTTATCAATTTATGAAATACTTTCTTCGCTCACAAATTTAAGAAAAGGCTCCAGCGATCTTTATTTACTTTATCAATTTAACAATGGAAAAAGTGGGCGAAGTTTGAGTCCGACCGCCCTAACTGAAGCGCCAATAAAACACAATATTCTCGGTAACTTGACGAACTACAGCCAAACAACAAGGGGGTCAAGCAAAATACATTGGTAGATAGGCGAGTGTCCTGACCTGTTCTTCTACGACCGTGCCTAAGAGTAACAAAAACTCGATGAGTGCCATAGAACGCGGAATGATCGGGTGATCCTGCCATGGGTTCTCCATTGTAATCGAACGTACGAGGTTGTTCTGGTGTCAGTGTTTGGAACTGCAAACTCTGGAGAACTGACATGGATAAACGTCCTCGCAACCATGAGTAAAATTAACAAACGGCTCGTTGCAATTCCCATGACGTACAACTGAAACATCACCTCGGGATATGTCACACAATTTTTAAAAAATATCTGTACATATGTAAACTTAAGGTGGATATACAATGATTCTTCATATTCGTCCGCCCGTCATCCAGCCGTCGATCACGGGACTTCCAGCCAATCAGGAGTCTGAAATAACTCTATCCATTTGTCCGTCGAAGGCTAGCAAAGCTTTAACTTTTGACGGACGGGCGGAAATATTCGTCGTCGAATAGAAGGCTGAGAAATTCATATTAATTTGTTTGTGGCGTTTACTTTACAGACAACATTTTTAAAAACTGTTTTTCCCGCTAATATTCTGAAAGTATTACACAGAATTTCCGACTTTCCTTACAGTAGAATTATGTTCAAGCCTTACACATTGTTGAATGTGTGAATTCGTGACTCTGTTTCACGATGCATATCTGCTGTATTATTGTAAATCGTTCAGCTGGAAAACTGACAGGAAGATTGCGGACGGACGTATGCGGTGAATCATTGCAAATCCACCTTTAGTTTTAAAAATCCAACATTCTTTCAACGTGTAATATTACAGTTGTTATTAGGAACATAAAAATATCATTATTTAGCAGTTTGACACTTGGCACGGTAACGGACAAAGTTGAAAGATAATCATCCCCTGGGAGTCCAGCAGCCTTACCGACAGGTCCTGGAAGCCAAGAGAGACGGTCACCGTTGCACTACTGCCCGACAAGTCGGCAGTCGCGTTTCCGTTCCTGAAGACGGTGTTGATGCCGTATATCTTGCCGTTGTCGAGGTACAGTCCTCCCGTGATGAGGCCCTGCAACAACAGAGCATCCGAGCTCATGGCATCTTGAATTCTTCCTTAAATACCGCTTAGGATATACTTTTACCTTATTACTGCATCCTTCCTACACGTATATTTAGGACGTATATATGTTGCTAACTGGCACAATCAGTCTTACGCAAGCAATATAAATATTACTTTGTTATTATAACGCCAGACTTACTTTAAACTGTTTCCAATAATTTGGGTGTTTTTCTTCTGAATGTATTATGCAGTTCTGTATGGTTTCATATTTTCCTTAAAGGGGTTGATCCCTGTCAGATAGGTTTTACGGTTTTTCTTATAAATCAGGGAATATACACACTTTTTAACTTTTTTCACGCTGACAAGGCTTAGTTTATTGTTTCATTCACTTTTTGGATACCAAGTGGCAGTGTTTCTGTTAATTTTGTGGCCTATGTAGTCGCTCCCGTAAAGAAAGCAATTTTTCCTTTTCAGCTGTTTCCCGTTACAAAATAATGAGTATATTATGGTTCCAGCAATTACAGAAAATCGATTAAGTTTGTATCTATGCCCTGTCGTGACAAAAATGTTGATACATCGACTGAAACAGAGGTTATCGAGAAGAAACAGATAAATCCAAGATGGTAGGGATCAATACTCCTTAAATTTCAGTTCAAAGCGCTTATAATTTCTCTCACAGCTGAGCAAATTGTCAAGTAACAGAACAATTTTTATTTCTTTTTTCAATATAAATCTCCTGCAGTAATGTAGCTGAGGAATAATCCACGGTGTATGGCCCATAGGTAGGGTCACAATAGAAACATTATAAAAATATTTGCGATTGAATGAGATATTTTTTAATCCTTTTCTTTTTATTTCAGCCAAAACACTTACTT
The DNA here is from genome assembly GCA_003012365.1 of Medauroidea extradentata. NCBI lineage: Eukaryota > Metazoa > Arthropoda > Insecta > Phasmatodea > Phasmatidae > Medauroidea > Medauroidea extradentata. The sequence goes on along the minus strand of PNEQ01105421.1, from coordinate 21,467 downwards.
ATGCTGTTGGTTAATACAAGCACATTGTAAGTAATATTAGGGAAATATAAACTGTAAATTATTCGTAATTTTTGCGTATTCTTTTTACTCCTTCCCGAATTCATTTTAAAATACTTTTTCCCTTGATTTTTTAAATTAATAGAATAATTGTCGGAGATAACTCGAGTGAAACAGGGAATCAATGCAAATTTTTTTCGTAATTTATATTAGGCATGTATTAAATACTTCATGACATCAGTATTCGCTGTGAATTATTTTATTCCTGTAAGCCTGTGTAAGTTGACGTTAAATATGGGTAAGAATTGAAGTCAGTAACAACTTGACATCCTATTTAGAATTATTAAAAAACTTAAGAATATTTTTTTTTTTAATTCCATGAAAAAGTCATCACACGTAATGTCTTCAGTTTTAAAACATTAGGCGCTGATATAAAATAACGAAAATTTTGCTGCCGAGCATTTTAATGCATGGGTCCGCACTGAAAGATTAATTTAGTTAGTATTAAGACCGCCAATTTTTTTTGTGACAACAAAATATTTTTATAATAACAAATATTTCCCTGTTTCAGTACTAATAAAATATTTTGTAGCAGTAACAATTTTTTTTCTGTTCATATGTGGGAACATAACACACTAGCAGCTATAATTTACCTGCAAGGATCCGTGAATGAGAATCAGTTCGAGTATATAGACATATTCATACGTTATTAATGCACGCTATTCCGAAATAAGTGTGGCATGACATTATAAGGCAATAATTCTACACGATTCTTTAAGACCTGCCATATTAGGCATGTCTGTTATAGTCAGTTAGGAATAAAGTGAACACTCGAAAAAAAAAAACAGGCTAAATTCTATTTTCAGCTAACTTGTATCTATCCGCGCGTATCGGCTAATGACGAGAAATGTCTAACCTCTTTGGACCCGTTACTTGATGTTCGCACGTGTAATATAAATTGTGCAGTAGGTAGGAACCTTTATAATTTGATTGAAAAAAATTATTATTGATATAAAATGCCAATATGTTGATTTCAATTAATTTTATTTGAGTATTGTTGTATTAAATGAGGAAAATATACGGAAATATATTCAGTAATTCGTTGCCAACCCAACAAATTATAAGGCAACTATTGTTAATGTTGAATTATATACAGTAACGGCTAGTGATATTTTTCGAAGTTAAAAATTTTGTGCTCACTTTATCCTGAACAGCCTATACTAACACTCCGATCCTTGAAGAAGAGGAGATTATAAATACGGTTCTTCGAGTTACTTGGAGGCACAGGTAATAGTAGTTTTAGTTAATAGTATTATTTGTAAATTTTCATATGCCTCTACTGAGTGGAGGGCGATATGTTGATTGAAATGGGATTCTAATATTTCAACCTTGCCATAACCATTGAAAAAAAAAAGTCTCTTAATTTAGTTTCATTTTTGAATTGGTCTTTCACCTTAGTTCAGTAAACTTACTACGCTATCCCTGCTTAATTAACTGTCTTAGTATGCTAGGTTAAAGCTTCGAGTGAAGTATAGATAAATCTACAGTATGATTTGATTCTTTTTCTGATCTCCATGACTGTGGACATGAAAGAATTAACTTCCCTATGATTTGACATTTTTTAACCACCAAATCTACAAGTCGCAACATACGTTTCTCCTGTGTTTAAAATTTTAAAAGAGCAATAAATATTTGGCTTACTTTCAATCTAAAATAGGCTAACTTACCAACCAGAAATTCAAAATAAATCTACGCACATGAACTTACTAGTTTGAAAGTGTCGTTGATGTTCTTAACGTTGTAAGGATTGAAGCCCATAGCAGTGGCATTGGCCCGAATGTTGGCGATCAGTTTGTCAAGGACGGAGTTGAAACTTAAGGTTAAACGTGTGCTGATGAGCCTGCGACAAAGAGAAAAAACATTGATACACATTTAGTAGAAATCTAATAGTCGCTGTCTTTAGATGAAAAACTTTAGTAATGATAATAATTAACCTATATAAATTAATGTAAATAAAGTACGTACTATTCTGTCATTAAAATACTCGATTTCCATAAATTATCTAGACGTTGAAGTTGATGGCCTCAAGAGTAATACCTAGGGCTAGTTATTAGGCGAGAATGAGTCTGAGGTTATCCATCATTACCTTCCAGAGGTATTTTGGCGGGGAGGAGGGGGGTTGAAGAAATGTACCCAACACCCAACTCTAAACCAGGATAGGTAACATTAAATTCCCACCTCCCCGGTCTGGCGAGGCCTCTAACCTCTGAGCCTAGCGGTAGGACCATTAATAGATGGCTGATACATTATTTTTGTGGAAAGTAGTTACATATGCTGTTATGAATGACAAACCGGCGTAGAAACTACATTACGACGATCTATTTTCGTTCACGCTTAATGATCTAAGTTTTCAGCATTTATATGAGCAGAAGACAGTTGGGGGTAATCTTACTAAAAAATCCTCGAGTAATGAAATTTTTCCCCCTGAAGCCAATTTAAAAAAAAATAGTTAGGTCTCAGGGGTGAGACTGATGCGAATAGGCCCACAATCGCCTTTATGCGATGAGCAATGTACTAGCGCGCATAGTTTTAATTGTAATATTTTATGGAATTTAAGACAGTGACTCTGTAATGTAATTTGTGGAATGCATGGCTAAAAGTTAAACAAATGCTTATCTGTTTAGTTACCGCGGTGGCCAAATGTCCGGACCATTCGCCTCCCACCAAGGCGATCCGGGTTCGATTCCCGACGGTCTTTATGCCGTTTAGCAAAGAAAGTTTTAACGGTTAACTACATGTTCAAAATAAATTATTAAAAATACTAGGTTCCAATTATCTACTTATTTACCACAAGACCCCAAAATTAACATATTCAGTGGTCAACGTAACCCCGAAAATGGACAAAGTAACCCTGGTTTACGGTACGAAACGGGTGGTAACCCACTTCGAACACCCCAACTTGGACGACCAGATATGAATGATGACATGAAGTAAGTCCAAACAGACGGAGCAGCTACAGAATGTGAAGGACCGGGGTAGAGGGAAATACCCGAGAAAACCTGCTGGCCAAAGTCAACGTCCGTCACGTTTCCCACGTACGAAAATTACGGGGTAATATCAACCGGGTATCGAACCAGTACATCATGACTACGACTGACATATTGCAATTTAAACTGACATGAAGTGTACGTACACAGATAAAGTATCAGACATTCAGATTGAAGCTAAAAATATTCTTGTCATCTGCATGTCAAGGCTGATCAAATGCTCGTTCTCACTTGAGATATAAGTGACTCGGTTGCGTAAACATAATTTTTATGGAAGATTCCATTCGTATGATTACGTATTCAATGTAGATAAGACAGGTGGATTTTAGTTAACTTAGTTGCCCGCAGTATTCTGCTTAAGCAGAAAATATATTGCGTATACTGAATTCTCTACCGTACATTGTTCAAAAAGGCGCACAGTGATTTATCATAAAGTAATACGTTCGTTGCCTGTTGAAAAAATCCACACGAACTATAAACTTATTTGCTAATTAAAGAGTAAGTATTACTTTTTGCCTTGTGCAGGCCTACGGTACTGTTACGAAGTGTCTGAAAGTACTTTACGGTAATTTAACTGTACAAGTAATACATGCGACTAAAATATATTATTGATAAAATATTTTTAAGCAATTACTCGACTAAAACATTTAATATTTTGTGGTTTTCTCCAGTTCATCAACAAATAAAGTGCAGAGTAAATACGGAAAGTAGTAGAGTAATTTATAAACTTTAAGATTACGGTTCACACAACGTATAAGTGTACTAAGTTTGGTGAAATTCTGAAAAATACTTCCTAAGATATGTGATACTGCGCTAAAAATATAAAAATGGCCGCCATTTTTAAAATATGACTACAGGATGAATTACACAATATTAAACTCAGCTTTGTATGTAGTATATGACTACCAAGTTTGGCGAAGTTCTGGAAAATATTTGCTACGATGTGTGATACAATGTTGAAAATAGAAAAATGGTCGCCATTTTGAAAATATGCACACCTATGAACAAAATACACTAAAGTCAAGTTAACTCTGCATGTAGTAGGCACATGTGTACCAAGTTTAACGAATTTCTAAAGTACGGTTCCTTAGCTATCTAGCTTGATCGAGAAATGTTAAAATGGCCGCCATTTTGAAAATATGAACATGGCGGAAACGAAATATGTATAAGTGAAGTCAGATTACTAAGTACTATATGTGTACAAAGTTTGATGAAATTCGGTCCATTGATTCAGAAGTTTTTAGGGACACACACACTCTTAGACACAGACAGAAAGGTGATCTCAGTAGCCTGCTTCTTTCTTCTTATAGTAGGCTAAAAAAATAATGTGTAGTGAATGGGCTGTGGATGTCGAATTTAGTAAAATATTAAACAGATGTATTAGTGTGTGTGTTTTTTCCTCCGCAGTCTTTAAGAACCATGGACAACATTACAGACTTTCAAGAAACAGATGACCGACAAAACCTGGTCAAGTGACAAATAACCGACCCTACTCCTCACGAGCTTTTGTGTATACCTTGAGGTTGGTTCTCACCAGCGTATTGAATTTTCCATTTTAAAATCGTAACAATATTTGTACGGAAGTTACTAAAAATAATAGTTGTTACATAGTTTTAACATTATGTAAATTACTTCGATATTAATCACTTATTTTTACATACGAATTACCTAATAACCCTAAAATGGCGAGAATATATTCATAATCTTTAAAATATACAGGATGGAGCTGATTTCGACTGACAAACCGCGGGAGGTGATTCCTCAGTAAATAATAAGCATAAAATGTGCAGAACGCTTTGTATCTAAAATTAATATCAACGATGAAATAAGCCTTTGAAGTTCGAATTTCGAAACGTAATTTTCACAAAATATGGGAAAATTAATTACTTGGAAGTGGAATACTCTGAACATAGCTTTATGTTGTTAGGAAGTTCTAATCCATAGCAAATTCTGGTAGAGACATTCCATCCTTGTGAAAATAACAGGGGTGATCACTTTCCACTTACAAGTTTTGTAGCGTTAGGAAACAAGAACATTTGATGAAGGTTTATTGAGCTACGTGACATGTAACATAAATGATCCTCTTGTCGCAACTGTCTAGGACCTATAGTTTTCGTTCAAAACGCTCTTAAGTTCTCGGCGTGGTGAGCTGATTTAACATATGTTTACAGTGAATGTCCACCGTCGCCTGTGCGCTGAGAACAACGGAACACACACTTACGCAGTATTGCCTATGTTCTAGGCTCTGTAACGGTACACCTAATAATTTACAGCGTTTTGAACGAAAACGATAGGTCCTAGACAGTTGCAACAAGAGAATCGTTTTTGTTACATAAGTTACACAGCTCAATAAACCGTCATCAAATGTTCTAATTTCCTGATGCTACAAAACTTGTACCTAAGTAGAGGGTGACCACCCCTGTAATTTTCACAAAAGTGGAAGGTCATTACCAGAACTTGCTATGGATTAGAAGAGCCTAACAACTTAAAGCCATGTTCAGAGTATTGTCCTTCTAAATTATTTATTTTCACATATTTTGGGAAAATATCGTTTCAGATCAAACTTCAAAGGCTTATTTCTTCGTAAATATTAATTTTGGACACAAAGATTTCTGCACATTTTGTGCTTATAATGTACTGAGGAAACACCTCCCGCGGTTTGTCGTCGAATACAGCCCCACCTGTACCTGATGCTTGGAGGTAATTTACTAGAACGCGAAAACAAAACTTTTTAAGTAACGTATGTGTTTCTAAACAACCAGACAACACAAAAAGCAGTAATTCCAACTCAGCTTGTAACGCCCCACCTAAAGAGAAGAAACAGAATGAGGTCTTACAATAGAGAACTGATGAAATGTAAAGAGTTAAGGACGTTGGACCCGTAAAAATTCAAAATTTTATATTTGTACCAAATACTGTTCAACTGTTACACATCAGATAACATGTTATTTCCCCAAATAAAAAAAAAATTAGGTCCCATAGTTTTAGCACAATCACCTCTCAAAGTCACAAAATGGCAGTTGCGGTGTAGCCAAAATAATAAAAAATAATTAACTTGCAGAAACAAGATAATTCAAATTGATACTTATTTATGTGAGCTACTTCAAGACACTTTCGTAAACACAAAACCGATACAGTATTGCATTTTTTAAAAATTGATGAAAATTAGTAAATATTTGCATAACTTTGACTGTTGGATACTATTGAAATATTCAAAACTAACTTTTGTCAAACATGTCATAAAATACACTGATACATTGACTTTCATATACTGTAATTTTGAATTCACTAGTTAATTACTTTTTTTTATTTTGGCTACACCGCAATAGCCATTTTTGGGACTTTGATGAGTGATTATGCAAAAACTATGTTGCCTAAATTGATTTTATTTGGGGAAAGGATGTGCTTTCTGATGTGCAAAAGTTGAACAGTGTTTGGCAAAAAATATAAAAAAATGAAATTCTACGGGTCTAACGCCCTAGACGCGAATACCCCAGGAATATGTCATCCATGGAAATGTCCTCCGCGTCCACCACGTGCGCAACTTCGGGATCCACTCCATCGGGCCTCTTGGTGGTTTGATCAACCAAAGTAGACAAATTATTGCAACAGAACTTCAAGACAAACAGTTTGACTGAACTTTGCCGGCATCCTGGGAGTATTAGGTAATTTATGCCATGTTTTATGTTACTAACTACAATTTCCAAACCAAGCGATCAGTTTTATTAGTTCATCAACTGCTTTAATAATGAGAGCCTCTGGTCTTTGGCGAAAAGAATTTTGCACAAACATGTTTCAGTGTCTTATGAACACATCCACAGCTCTACTTCATGGTTTTTGCACAGCATGGCTTCGTACGCAGGCGTCGCACGTTTGACTGTGCCAGTCAGAATAATTTGCCGCGTGGGAACAGCGTAGCGATAAGAGCCAGTGCCCCACGCTTGACGAGAAGCATATCGCCTCTATTCACACCGCACCAAACTGGCATGCAAGGTTTTACTTGTAGCCTTTTTTTTTCTACGGAACTTTTAGCGGTGACCACAACATTTTGTGTTTTAATAGTATGAAGTAAAGACCAATGCATGCCTCTCGCTTTGCACTTTACGAATTCAGGTAATATTTTCGGAGTTACAGCAGTCAAAAAAAAAAAAAAACATTTTTAGCCATGAGAGGCCCGAAAATCATGTTTCAAACAAGCGTGCTGAATATTTTAAAACATAGAAGCATAGCTTTAAGTATGTGTTACTTCGTAGATGAACGTAATATTAATAAGTTAAGCGGTTTCGCGTAAAAAATAATATGCGTGATACGCTGCAACGCCATCCATGCGTCAGTCGAGGACTCCTCTTAAGGCGCCTGCCTACTGGCCGTGTGCTTGTGTGAGTGAGGTACGACGCCAAGGGCGATGTTAACCGGCTCATCTGGTGCGGTATCGCCTCTACCGCAAGACACTGAAACAGCGTGCAGTGGTATCGTAGAACATTCGGCTGACTGACACTTTCAGTGGTGACCCCATTTTTTAAGTTTTAATCATAGTTCATTGCATGCTCCCAAAGTAGTTTCACACGAATCCCACGAGTAGTTTTTCAGATATAACAGGTTGAAAAAGTTGTTTTTGGCCATTTTAAGGAGCTCCGAAATTATTTTTCTAATTGACGTGTTGCATTGAAAAGACTCTTCAGGCATAGTTTGGAGTGTATTTTCTTGTCGTACACAGACACATTGGTCATATGTGGAATAGTTTATTTAAAAAAACGTATTTACGAACACGTTGCAACGCATTTTAAGTACGTGGTAGGCGAGGCCCTTAATATACGACATTGAAACAAATTGGTAGAAAATTCGAAATCGGGGGCTCTGTACATAACTTAATGTGTCATTCAATTCCCTTCTGAAATATATAATCGTCACTTAGGCGTCGTCGCCCATCGCAGTGACCACAGCTCAATATTGTGGGTAAGCCCGCGGTTACGGAGAATGTTTAAAATAATGGTAACTGAATTGCTGACATGTCCTTATAATATACGTATCATAGATTACATAAAGAATACCACACTTTTATAGGTCGTTCGGAATAAAGGGAGCACTAAAAATTTAACGTCTAAAAAATATCACTATCCGTGACTGCATATAATCCAACATTAACAATAGTTTCCTTACAGTTTGTATGGTTGGCAGCGAATTACTGTAATTAGTTTCCTACTTAAATACAACAATCTTGGAATTAAATCAACTGAAATCGACATACGTTTATTTCATTTGATTAATACGCTTTGTTTTTTATTAAACTACAAAGGTTCCTATCAACTCCACAATTTATCTTACTCGCGCAGCCATCAATAGTGATGTGTCCAAAGAGGTTAGATATTTCCCTACGTCAGCTGTTATGCCCCGAAAGATACGAATTGTAGGAAAATATAAATTTTGCAGGGTTTTTTGAGTGTTCACTTTATCCGGAACCGCCTCACCACATATGACCCATAATCTCTCTTCCTGGGAGTCCTTATACATGCGGTCAACGCATTATGTTAAAACATAGTGACTGTTGGTAACTATTTTATTTTCAGTTGCCATTTTATTTAATTCCGTGTATATTAATACAGCCTAGCTCGTCGCCATAGTACTGTGAAATCAGCTGAAGTCATTAAACGCGTATGTGTGCGTATGCTGTGTGGGATCACACTGTAAAAATTTTTCTACCTCGATTTACGGAATTTCCGGTAAAAGATTCTCCGTTCTCTTCCGCTAATTCACGGAGACTAATTTCCTAACCTAACATAAGTTTCCGTATAAAGTTTCATCACACGGAACTGAGCCATACTTACATGTTTATAATATTAAAGTTGCATTTCTACAGATTTGCAGATTTACCTGTGATGTTATTAAAATACATCCGTAATGTTTACAGCTCTCTAACCCATAAATTTGCTATTTCTTCCGTGCAGGTATCCGCAGACTGATGGACATATTACGTATGATTCCGTAGTTTATATTTACTATAGAAATGTCTGTATTTTATTTTTACGGATACAATTTCCTTTTATTAAAGGTACATTTTCGTTAAAATTTTAAACGTTGTACATGAGAGTATTTAAAGTTGTACCATGCAATGGAAATTTTATTATAATACTAAAGAGTACTAAACAACAGTTGCTAACAACTGTTACAAATATAAGACACTGTTACAAATAATTTTCGTTGTTTTACGAAGAAGTGTTGATAAAAATATTCTCCAGAAGTGTTCGTTAATTAACGGAAGGCAGCTAGATCCACTTATGGAAACTTCTTTGGGATGCAAGCAGAATAATGCGTACGGTTATTTTTTAGTTTCTTCTCGCAGTTTTAGATATGTTTAATTGATGAAACATAATTATGTATAACTGTGTTACAAAACAATATTTACGTAAATTGAACAGACATTTCCGTAAAATTATCCGGATATTCACGGATATTTTTAACAGTGCACTCACCCACATTCCACCAGACCAATCGCGAGCAGGCACGTCACAGCGCCGCATAGCAATACCACAGTCTTCATGGCGATTTGATTGGACAGCAGTAGCCATGCGACAGATATGCACTGCTTTATAAACCTTCATAAGTCCTTAGATAATGCGCACATGTCAATTCATTTGTGAAGAGTGATAACGATACTTGTCCGGCTGAACTATTTCAAGATAACATGCAGTAAAGTTTGGTCAAGGAACAAAGAAATAACCATTGTAATTCACTAACGTTATATTTTAAATATTATACAGCCTGCATACACGCATATGGATTTGTGTGTGTGTTCGCGCGCGCGCTCTGACGTACACACGTATGTTGGGACATCAATGTAGCTTGGGACATTTTTGAGTAATTTTTGTTTCCTAAGTGGCAACCCTTAATGAAGAAAACATACTGAATGTTAAGGGCTTGTTCCTTAGTTTTCTTTTGCAGTGATTTCGAAAGTATTTTCTATTATTGCTACCTAATGCTCATATCAAAATTTTGCTGCACAGTTTTGACACTAATATGTCAACATTTGTAGCTGAATTTTTTATAGCAATGTACTGAACGGTTTTTTAGATTTTGTCACCCAAAGTACCAAATTTTTTGTTGTGAAATAAGCCAAAATGAAGTGTTTTTTTACGAATGGATATTATTTTTAAAAATGCATCCACATTATTGTACATTGTTTGACTGCATGTTGTCTCAATTTTTGCCAAAGCTTTTGGTAAAAAAACATTTCAGTTATTGGCACCTGTCTAAAAAAAACTAAGGAACAAGCGCTTAAAGCCGGACATTTTCGAAAATTTGTAACGGGACTATTTCGTAAACACTATAAAATGTAGTGATGAGCTACAATTTAAGACATTTTTACTGTGTTATTCTGTAAAGGTAATAATTACAATTAAGTGGCTTCAACATTAATATTTGTTACAGTGCAATGGTCAGAGGTATATACAGGTAAGACGTACTCGTCAAACATCAAGGGGTATGTGATACGCCGGTGATAATTAATTATAAAATCACCTAAAACTATAACTACCATAAATCATACAGTAAATATGTCTTGTTTGTTTGGTATCAATGTAACCTGCAAAGCGCCACTTGATCAAATATGGTAATGTAATTAGCGTAAGTTCACATATGTTAATTATAGTTTCTGTGAGTAACTACCCGGCAGACTGGCGAACTAGGAGGCCAGCTGCAACGCCACGTGTGGGTTTTGAAGCCAAACGAGTAGCCATTGCCCCCCTCCTCCTGCATCTTTCTCTTTCTCTCCCTCTCTGTCTCTCTTTCAGCTCTTTCTTCCCGCTCATCCGGACCATTGGTAACTAGGTACTTATTGTAATAATGTATTAATTAAGAAATGCCAATAGTATTCAGCATTCAGTAGGTTATTTGTGTAATTTACTGATATGAAAATGTACCACTTTACTTAGTGTAATAAATACGTAGGCCTTTAATAGTGGACTCACGCATTCGCGGGCGGCAGAATGCCTCTCTCTGATTGGCTGAGAGGAACTTCGTCACCTCGTTGTGCTCGAGGGCGGGAAGAGACGCAAGGCTAACAGAGGAGTACGCGAGATGCTAGAGGAGAGACGCGAATATGTAAGCAAGCAACACGAACACGTATTTAATTCCGATGGGAAAGTGATAATTTCTTCGTCGTCAAACTGAGGGCCGGTGGTCAGCGTATCTAGGGGTCACCAGTCGAGTGGATTTCCGATTAGTCGCGGCCGTTTCCCCAGTAAATCAACTCCGTCAATTATCTATTTAACCCGCTGGAGAAAGTACTTAACTGTTTTTCTACCATACAGTCAAAGTAGTTTAACGTCACCGGAATCTGCAACCCGAAGTGCGTGGGTTCGTCGGCACTTGTTTTGCAATCAGAAATTTGTGTGTTTTCTTGAGCTAGTTGGGCACATCAGCATCATTTCTGTAATTAACTTCAGCCGAAGAAGATACGGACGGAAACAAAAAGGAACAGTAATAAATAATAACCATAGTAAATTGCCACGCCTTCTTAGTATTACGGCTACCATGAGCAAAATAAAACCGGCACAAATAAATTGCCATCGTAATATCGGATTATTTTGATTTTCCATTTTATGAAATTCTGAGAAGAGAAATGTGAAATCTGCCGTTAAAGTTCAAATTATATTTACATTGTGCTACACTACAGGCATGGCAGTTGATATTTAGGCTGCAATCAATAAAAACAAATTAAGGATATAATGAAATTGCGTGGCTGGTTGTGACTTAAATACATTTTTAAAGTTCAACTGTCATTCTTATATTGAAGTGCAAAATAAATAGGCCTATATATTGCGCTATAATTACAAATACTACATTTTTCTTCTCAGAATTTAAGAAAAGCGAAAAATAACAATAATCCGTGGTGGCGACCGATACCGAGCCCATGTCACTTACCATGATGTTGTTTTCATAATTTCTATCTGATTCAAAAACTAGCAAGTTTTATTTGAATATTGCTTAATAGGGACTTAACTAATTAATTTTATTTTCGTAGTCAACATTGTATTCAAAATATTGAACCGTCATTTTGGAATAATTAAGCGAATTTAAAATTTAAGCTAAAAATTATCCCTCACAGTGTATTAAAGACTAAGTATCTCCTAGTACCACATTAATCAAATAATACGAACCTAATTATAAATTTAACTTTTCTATTTAGAAAAATTGCCTGTAATCATGACACCTCTACTTTATTGCACGAAAAAAAAAAAAAAATAAGGATTTTAACAAAAGGGGTGAGGCAGCCTCTTAAGGAAGAAATTCGTGATTGAAAATTGGAATTAGAAAACAAACATTTGTTAAAATAACCAAAAGTAAGGAGGGATAAGTAATGAATTTAAGGGTGTAGTTTAGCAAAAACTAGATCAGCAATCTGTGAAAAAAAGAAGATTTCGAATATATTTCATCTGTATTACAAACAGGTCAGTTAAAACTTCTTTGGCACAGAATTTTTTACTATCGCATGTTTCGGCTACTAAGCCAGCCATGCTCTATTGATTCTACGTTTTTAACGAAATTAATTATTTACGTCTAAACGAGAGCAGATGCCAAAAATCTGTGTGGCAGATTTGTTTAAAATCGTCTTCTCGATGTCGGCTGATTTTTTCAAGGCAGCAAATACTTTGGTTTTAGCTAATTATTTAACTAACTAAATTCTAGTTAATTGACTTTTTAGTCGTAACCGTATAATGGCTCGTTTTGAAAAAAAAAAAAAAAAAAAAAGTAGCTGTCGTAGCGAAAACTATTTTAAACCAAACCGCCAAACAGATTTTTTTATACATGATCTCGCTTAAGCTTAAAATAATAATTATCGTAGAAACAAGAAAGCATGGTCTTAAATGTGGAGTTTGCAACAGGAGGTCCCAGTGTAGAAAAAAGGTCGGCTTTCTCTATAATCTCTGGGAAACAGTTTCCAATGAAATGATAACACGTTGTTACAAAATGGTTTATCTTGTAAGTCGTTCCTATATTGGGGGTTCCTAAGTTATTATTAGGTTGGGGGGGTTTCACTCAGAAGGTAGCTACACTGTGGGTTTATTTAGATATTATTTAGGGTTAAATGACTTTAAGACAGTTATGGTTAAACGGGCATTTACTATACTACAATGGCAGGTACTCTGAATACAAAATAGGTTACAAAGTGTTCTATTTATTTAGGAGGGGAGCGCAATATTACTGATTATTAAAGTATTATATTAAGATGATAGTAGCTGCC
>PNEQ01105420.1:81076-119145 GCA_003012365.1 Medauroidea extradentata | reverse complement strand
ATAGCAATGTGTTGTGGGCTTTACAAATATTAGCTGTGAGAAGTGCAGGGAGCTTAATAAAAACACATCACGTTGCTACTCACATGACACAGAAATATTTTAATTCCAAATATTTTTCTGGAGCAGAAATGAAATGAGTTAATTCACAAAGGTTAGTTGCTAAAACCCAGTACTCGTGCAGTAGTGGTTGGTGTTAAAAACAGTACACAAGAGTACTGTAAACACAGTTTTCTGCAGCATTTTAACAAAACATTTCAACCATTTCTCTGTGTTTTGTACCAATAGAGTTTTTAATGTTAGTTTCACGGATCACAAATGCCTAGTGTTTTCGTTTTTAACCCTGTAATGTGCACAATTGAACTTTTTTTCTATGTGCACTTTCACGTACCCTTGTAAAAATTTTTAACATCTGTGCACAGATCAAGTTTTGCTTGTACCTTTGTTCATTGCAGACACTGTGTCTTCATTTGACTCTTGAGATGCTTTCGAAAACATACGAGGGTAGGGTAGCTCAGTCAAAATTTCAGTTTCAAGTGTTGGAAACATAACCAGAGTGAAATTCAGCTGTGTATGAATGTTAAACAGACAGTCTCTCGATCAACTACTCGCTTGCCTTTCTTGAGAGCAGGGTAAGTAGCAGTTGCCAGACAAAGTCACTATTTGGCCCGAAAAAAAGTCAACATTAAATTTAACCAAAACAAAGTGTAACTAAATTAATGAAACAATTTTTATACATAGGCGTAGTTATCTATAAATAAAATAAAGTGTAAACAAAGTGTTGTGGATGTTACATTTAGCAAAATATTTAATAGGTATATTTTTTTTTGTTTTTTTCCTACCATGCTAAAACCGTGAACAACATTACAGGCGTTCTGTGAATCGTGATGATAGACAAAACCTGGTCACGTGACTAGAACATTTCCTACTCCAGTGATTAAAAAGCGCCTTGGTAACAGCAGGTACTAACCCTCACTAGATGCCAGCCGTCATACACGAATTCCTGGCCATACTAACGTAGGTAAACACTAATTTATTTACAATACTTAAGAAAATTGACGAGACCTCTTTCGACTTGACATGTGTAACAATTTCAATGAATGTGCAAATGTATGTCCGTACAAATAGTTTTTTTTTTTGTGGGCTGAGATTGGTTTACATGGACGAATCACGAAGTGCCGGTGGCAGCTGGTAGTTACTACTGATGTATGTTAATTCTGGTCACAAATGGTACGGGTGCACAATCCTTTATCCGATATCCTTGGGATTAGCAGCATTTCAAAATTCGTAATTTTTCGGATAAACAATTTTTGATAATGCCTTGTGCATTCTGGTTTTTAGGTTTCTTGGCAAATATATTTAATAACGGTAACAAAAAAAGAACGCAGAATGCGGAAAAATTATGAACGCTGTCTCGTAAATCAGACAAACTTTATACATAACCTCGACTTGCATGTTCGTTGGAAACCAACAGCCATAATATGTATTTAAAAATAATTTATTAAATTCATTTAAATGTCATTTCCTGGAAGGAAAAAACCCAACTTGTAAAACACTAGAGATCACCTACAATGATCACACTCGCTAAAATTTTGCCTTGTGTTTAACGCTAACCGTACTTTAAATTTTTGTTACAAAAGGCATTATAATATCATAGAACATACGAAGCAAGGTTACATAAATGATGGCTACATTTTCATTACCGCCAACTTAAGAGTGCTGAATATGTTTTCATTGCAGCCAATGATTTTGATTATCTGTCGCCCTTTTATGTTTGCTAAGTGTGAATAAATGAACAATGCACGCAGTCTTTGCTGAATATACTAATTTGTTTCGAATAGACGAGCCACGTGACTCAAACTCGTCAGTTGCTATGGAAACAAAAATTTCGCCGCTCAAGCCTCGAAAACGTTTAGGACTTTGGAGATATTCGGATTTCATAATTTTGGGTAAAGGATTGTGCACATGTGCTGGCTTGGTAGTAAACGAAAACTCAGCTCAAGGCCGAGACTCAGTTTTATAAAGTTTAAAAATATTGCGTAGTGTTTTGCGAGTTTAAATTTTGTATGAGATAACAGAAATTTCTGTATAGTTAGTGGTCTAGGAATGTAATTTGTAAATATGGACAATACTTACGTGCTACACAAACAAAAATATGACAGTAATCTTTTTTGTAGAAATTAAATATTGCAGAGCTTTTTTATACTGTAAATTGTATGCTAAATCAGGGTGTCTACAGGTCACGAAAGTAATGAAAAAGTAATGTAATTTTTACTTAGGTCAAGAAAGTATAGAAAAAGTACCGAAATATAATTTAAGGCCCCGAAAAAACAGCCCTGAAAGATTTTTTTGTTAATTATCATGCTCTTTTGTCCACGCACGACTGCATCGATATACACGATCTGAAAACCTATGCACAAATATCGCTATGCAGGCGATATAATTGAAACAGTATAATTGATAACGCGTGACATGTGGTCTACCACTAGTACACAACGGCATAGAGGAAGTCATAATGCAGGGGGTGGACACAATAGGGTGGCTAGGGCCACTAATTTGAGGGGCGTCATGCACCGACAACGTGTAATATAAATACAATGTTTGGTGGTTTATGATACTAAAGGGTCAAGCATGACTATTAAAAATGTTCACATGTTGCATCTGAGACAGAAGATAATATTTTCATTTTGAATTATTAGTTCATTTTTAAAATAAGTTTTAAATTAAATTTTTTTTTTATTTTAATGTGGCAGAGTTACAATGTTATTCTCATATCAGTGTTTTCAAGTCATTCATAAATCATTCAGTAGAGGTTAACAAATTTGACGTATCACAATTGTTTGTAGTGCAGGCCTTCTCGTGTTATTTTAATAAAATATTCTGTTAGTAAAAAATTATATTTGTGTTTACATGAACGTGGTAAATTTATTAATCGGCAAACTATATGCACTATGAAAATTATCGTAGTCATAAAGTAAGGCGTATGGAGTAGAATAACAGTAAATTAGAAACAATAAATTGAACTCAAGTTACCATGCATACAATACTTCACTGAGCATCTTATGATCTTTGAAAGAACTGTGCAGTGGGAGTGCAGGACTGGATTTAGTTGCTTGGACATACTCCATTGCGAAATAAATGACTGTCAATAGCAACTAAATCCAGTCTTTGACCATCAATTCTGTAAACTGAACTGAAGATATTCTTGCGCAGTGCTTTAGTAAAACATCTAGAAGGTAACAAACATCAGTTATGTTATAATAGTTCAATTTTAAAATAAATTGTAGTAGGAATATTTTTATTGAGTTTTTCTTATAGATGTTGATTCTTAGTAAGCAGTTTTGATGATGATAATAATAAGAATCCTTACACTATAATTCTAATTTTTAAATACAATGCTGTTAATATAGCCATTTAACTGCATTAATATTGAGAAAATTCATCTGCACCAGTGTCGAACAAGGGTTAAACTTAAAAAAAAATTTATCTGCCACAATTCAGAGGCTTGGAAATGTAGTCTAGTTTGTAGTTCTGATTTTCTGTCAAACATTATCTTGTTTGAACCATTTGTGTATTGGTGATAACTTGTCAACATGTCTGAAATGTAAAAAATCTGATTTTATTATTATTTTTATTCCCTTGAGTCTGAGGAATTTCAGACTTCTGATCATTAAGTGGACAAACAAGTTATCATTACACTGTTCTATTCTTACATTTGTGTTTTTTTTTGTGCTATTTTAGTCTGTATTTGTTCTCTATTCTTCCAAGCACAATGCTTTATTTTCTAGGTCAATGTTGAAGATGAACGAGACTAGTTGCAAACAGCGAGGCAACCCAAATGATGGAACATCAAAGAGATTGACACAAAAAAAAAACTTTAATTTCTGTGACAGGGTTTTTTTTATTACAACTACAGTATTCATGAACTAATTCTGTAAAATGTTTTCATTGTAAAATGACATTTTTGTAATACATTATAATAACTTACATTGTTTAAATTTTTTTCAATTTATTGATTTAATACCACTTATAGCATTGCTTAGGAATCATTCCGTGCTGTTTTGTGACTATAGCTGACCATATATTTTCTGCATTCTGAATAAATTTAATTCATTTCATTAGCTGTTGTGTTTTATTCCTTAGGTATTTAGTGACCTTAATTCACGTACATTATGTACTTAATCTGTGTGATGTTAAGCTTAGGTGGTTGTGTATCCTGTATACATTACACAAGTTCAATCTTTCATAGCATTTATAAATTGTTGATGTAAATAGAAGCTCCATGAACATGCAATGTACATTTTTATTAAAATTGTCTATGTTGATAATCATTTAATTTCTCTTCGTGTAGTTTAAACTACAGAACTGCAGTAGGTCTACTTGAATTTCGATTATGAAGTTCACCCAGACTATCTTTTGCAAATACTTGTGTGTGTAAATGGAACACCCCTACTAATTGGTAGTACTGTAATTACATTTCCTCATATTAAGTTTTGCTCAAATTGAACACGAAGTACTGTATGTTGATAAATGGGCAACATGTAGAAACAGAGAAATTGATTATGGAAAAGCAGTAAATAGAACTGGAAAATGTGGATATCAGTTCAGAAAATTTTAAATATTAAATAGTGTTTGTACTCTACTTAGTTTCATGTACTGAATTTAAACTGTACTATGAAGGTGCCTTGATATGTACAAAATAGTTTAATGGTTTGTAAAAGAAATGTGAAATCACTACGTGAGTTGTGCATACAAAAAGTTAAAAAACATTGAATCTTTAAATTACAGTTGAATCGTATAATCTTCACATATCACACTCAATTTTCCATTGTGACAGGATATGTGTACAGTTACAAAAATTTACAATAAATTATTTTTTTTTATTAGGAAGTAGACACATGAAGAATATTTTCTTTTTAACTCTGGATAATGTGTCCCACATTCTGCAGAATTTGCAAAGCATTATGGTATTACTGACAATGTAACACGTTTAATGTAATGAACAGAAACCTAATTTTTTTTAAATTAAGGTATTTTCAAATGTAGGCTACAATGAAGTTTCAGTACATTTTTAGGATTACTTTTCTGTAGATAGTTTTGCATTTTACACATAACAAAGTTACAGTATGTATGCAGTCATTCAGTGATATTTATTAAAAAAATAACAGTGTTGAAGGTTAAATGAAGTTTCTGTATATTTATAAAAATTCAGTCAAATTTATGGAGAATACCAATTTTATGTATGATTAAGTCTGTGTATATTAACGGGCACTCCTGTAACATTAACGAAGAACACAGATTTAGTGTGATATGAAGTTTGTGTATATTTACGGGCAGTTATATAACTCAACGGAAGAACTCCGTTTTTATATGTAATGAAGTTTCTGTATATTTACGGGTAGTTTTGTAACTTAACGAAGAACTATGTTTTTATGTGTAATGAAGTGTCTTGATATTTACGGGCTGTTCTGTAACCAAACGAAGAAATCAAGCTTTTATGTGTAATGAAGTTTCTGTATATTTACGGGCAGTTCTGTAACTTGACGAAGAATTCCGTTTTTATATGTAATAAAGTTTCTGTGTATTTACGGGCAGTTCTGTAACTTTAACGAAGAATACCGTTTCTCTACATTATGAAGAGGTTTTAAATTTACGAAGATCCACGGAGAAACTTTTACCGTTACTTTTCGTAAATTTACAGACAAATTTTCTAACAGTGTACAAAATTGTAGCTGCGCGTTTTTGCTCGCTTGTTCGTATTCGTAAAGTATGTGTGCGTGTGTATTGCGTACCAGGTATGCAGTTAAGCGAGCCAACGCAACTGACGATGTAGACAGCGATTTGAAAATGGTTATTGTATTTTTTTTTTTTTATCTCGTTGCTGACAGCAGGTTTCGAGAATTGATTAGTGCCACAAACATATTGTAGATGTCCGTCTTATTGTTCTTTCACTAAAACCGTATCGGAATCATATAATATAAGTTTACCTAGGAAGCAATGTCATGTCATTCGTGAAAATATCTCAGCTGTGTGTCGAGTGGTATGTGAATTATAGTAAGTTGAAAGTTTTTGTGAGTTTTTCTATTTGCTGTAGTGCTAAACGTTCTCTTTATATACAAGCCCTGTTAACTTCGAAACTTCTCGGCCAAATGTGACTAAAAGAGAACTGCGCAACATTTTTTTCAAAACTAAGAATAAGGAGCAAATATTGCAGCACATAATTTCCTCACTTATCAGACGATTATGCTGACTGTCAGAAAGTGCTGAATACTGTAACAAAAAAATTTTTTCTTAACATTTGAGATTTTTAAGAAGTGTAATAAACACAGAGGGTTGGATGTGAAACTTAAGTTACCTTAATTGAACGAGACGCTAATGTCGTTATAGTAAAGCTGTGATAGATTAAAAAAAAATTTCCGTATTATGAAAAGAAACTCGTACGCAACGTCTACAAAATTAACATTATTTCCTACTACTATATTTTGTGTTTTTTCTCTCTCTTGTACATCATTCAGGGCAGTTCTTCATGCGGCACTATTAAAACCTTGTACCATTTAACATCATACTAACCCTTACATTTTCTGTATTTTCACAAGTATCTTGTTTATAGTGATTCGGACTCCTGCCTCAACTAAGTCACAATAGTACACAACCATTTATCCGTCTTTCGAAATATGCTTACGGAGTATACACAACAAAATCGATACACTTCATTATTTCACCACGTTTTTATTAACTAGGCTTCTTGTCTGTCTGCTCAGTAAACATTTTGTAATTGATTTTATACTACTTACTGATGAGTTAAAGACGTAAAACTTAAAACAGAGCGCAGAACTTGATGACAAATAAATATAAGAAGGGAGAAAATGCCAAATAATTTAAATTAAATAAATAATATACCACGTTAAACTAATTTCCCGATGAGCTAGAGTCTAGGAAACTTTAAACATAGCTCAGAACTATTTGATAATGTAATATTAACTCGCTTTTCTCTGTATTTTTATTTGTCCGATATAAACTTTCTTGTTTCAAATAGATTGCAAAATCCAAAATACATAAAACTAAAAACTTAAAAATAACTATATAATTAATTTTATGAATAAAATTGCTAAGTTTTTAAAACGAACTGTAAGGTATAAAATAATTTTTCGTATGAAAACACTTTTCCTACTCTCTTGTTTCTACTATTTTAGCGATTATTATTGTTATGTTTAAGGGCTTGTTCTTTACTTTTGCAGTGGTTTCGAAGATATTTTTTATTGCTACTAACACTCATATCAAAATTTTGTTCCACAGTTTTGACACTAATATCTCATTTGTAGCTGAATTTTTTGGAACAATTTACTGAATTTTTTTAGACTTAGTCACCCAAAGAACCACGTATTTTGCCGTCAAAATAAGCCAAAACGAAGCAAATTGTTTTTGCCTGACGAATGATACATTATTTTTAAAAACGTATCCACAGTATTGTGCATCGTGTGATTGCATATTCTCACATTTTTTCAAAGCTTTTGGTTAACAAATATTTGAGTTACTGGCACCAGTGTGAAATAAAAACTAAGAAACAAGCCCTTAAACGACAGTATATATCAAAAATCTGTTTGGCAGTTTTGATTAAAATCTTCTTTTTCATGTTGGCTGATTTTTTTAACAACTTTTTTTTAGCTAATCATGCAATTAACGAAATTCTGGTTAATTGACTTTTTAATCGAAACCGTATATCTTGCTTTGAAAATAAATAACTATCACAGCAAAAACTATTTCTAACAAAACTGCCAAACAGATTTTTTTTTATATATATTCTGGTTTTAGCTGAAAAAAATAACTATCGCAAAAACAGAAGAAGCACGGGAGCATGGTCTTGAAAGTGCGATATAGAATAGTAGGAAGTGTAGAGAGTAGCTGTTGTTCAGAAAACTCACACAACAGTTCATATATCATTTGCAGTGCAATACAATTTAATTAACTCAGGTGAATTTTTCATACATCGATGATCTAATGCCCCACGTTGTTCGTTATTAATCTCAAAAGTATTTTTATGATAGAAATAATGTTTTCCTTCTTATTCGTTCCAGAAACGTGGTAACTTAGCTTTCAAAATGTTTTATTTGATTAACTGTTACCAAACAAAATACATCCTTTCCTACTTCAGTCATATCTCTTTTTGTTATATGAATCTCCCTTTTCTGTGACATCAATAATCCTTGGTAACCACTGTGTATCTTTTCAGCGAAGTGTAAATACTTATCCCACATACTACAAAACCGTTACTCAAACAAATACACACGACAAATTATTTGAACTAGGTCAGCTGACCCTAGTTATCTGAATAAAATATAAAGTGTCTTAAATTACACTGCAAATTTAGGAGTTAAAATTTTTTCAAGAATTATATAGCATTTGCATACACATACAATGAAATAAATTACAATGATCTAATAAATATATTAGATAGAACAGTAGTCAATGTCTGAATATTAAAAACGTTAAAAATACTTAAATGTGGTGTTTTTGTTTATTACTTATCATAAGAGATCGATTAAAGCACCATTCAGATTTTTGGTGTGGGTAACCGTGATCGGGACCACTGTGCAGCATGCACTAACGGTGGGCGGCCCGGAGCTCAGGCGACACTGCGACAGGCGTGTTTGTTGACGACTGCGTTTTGGAGACGGGACGAAGTCATTATCCTACATATTCTCATAAGTTTTTCGTTTAGGCTTACGTAAATAATTTTTTAGCTTTGATAGTTAACTTGTTCCACGTGCGAACACGAGAAATTTATTTAAAACATTATTAGAATGCTGTATTACAGAATTATATACTTTTTTTTTTTTTTTTTTTTAGAAAGCCGAGCTAATAACACAACCACCAGACCTAGTTTCAGAGCACAAAAGCAAGAAAGATCAGTAATTGAGAAGTTTTTGTGTTTCATTTTGCTATTTTCTTGGTTTACTTTTCACCAAAATATCAGACTGGAACTAATACTTTCAGATTCCAATTACCCTTTTGCTGAAGTGATATTATGTGGCTATATTGTTTTCTTTTTTGTAGCTTACATTTTGTACCAGGTTATTTTGTAAAAAGTATATCATACGTTATAAAGCCGAAACATACTCAGACGAAAAATAATAATAAAAGAATATCAGCTTGAGAAGAAGCAAACATCCTAAAAACTGTCGTTCGTTACACATAAACATGTTTGTAAGATAGAGCCGTTTTAACTGTAGCGGTAGTTTCATAGCGTATATTAAATATGTTTATGTTTACTTTGGTTAACGAACGAGTTGGCCTGTGCAAGTAAAAAAAGCAGTACGCCAACTACTACATCAGTCATTTGTTCAGGAGACTCTTCACTGTTGTGCACACCCTCCGGGCTGTACCCTCCCGCACAGCAACTAAACTTGAGTTATTTATGTACTCGTATTTCTCTTAAATATCTTTTTCATCTATGGCAGTTGAACTCGGCTTTGTGCTAGTTCTCGCGTAAAATTTTCTCTTCATACATATTAGTACTGCCTCGAAATTGGAATGTGCCATTATCAACAAAATTGGTTCTTCCATACGTCCCTGTTAAGAATACTTCAGCCCATGCTTCCCTGAAAAGTGCACCTTACCGCCATATTTGTTACGTTTCCGAATTCTCTGTGGAGATGGCGATGCACTCCTTGCTTTCCCAGCTACTAACAAGTCATGCGAGACTCGCATCCTCTTCTGTGCCCTTGCATCCTACAGCAATATATGTGCATTCCTGTTTGTTCTGTTTTGATCAGATGTTTTCCTTATAATTTTAACATTTCTTTCCGGCATTAAATTATATATTAACTTCGTAAATGTTAATTAAATGTTTTTTACCTAAAAGCAAGTTACTGTTTATTTTACTATGTTTAACATTTCAACACGAAATTATTATATTAAGTACATTATTAAAAATTGTGTCCGTAAATATTTTATGATAATTTAATGTAATATAATTTACTTAATTGACATATGTACCTCCATAGTTTGTTCATTTATTTTCTTTTACGTTCAACAAACATTTGATAAGCCAAAACAAACATTTGCAAATGATTTACAGTTTCGACCATAGATAGCAATAGCAACACAAGAATTTGGATGCAGAAAATTCTCTGATTGCATCCGTTACGGTTTGCGGTGAGTTGCGAGGATACTGATCAAGAAGGTTATATAGTAACATCTGGAGAGGTCCTACTAGGGTGGGAAGGAAAAGCCAGTCCAAGAGAAAACATAATGAGGAAAAGAAGGGAGAAGAGCACATCTGCTCATTCGAGCCCGTGTTAGCGCTTGCGATGCACTAATACCTGGGACAGAAGTAATCAGTGTAATAAGGCATTGTATAAATATGTACCCTAATACTTTTCGAAATGATAAACACCACAGTTCTTTAGATTATTGCACCCTAAGTAGAGCGAGCAAATGTTATTGAAATAAACTAAAATCAGTCAAATTTTTTTTTTCGGACAAACTGTGCATTCTTTTGCAAAAAAGTCTACATACAATTACGCATTGTTCGACTAAGATTTTGCCAAATATTGCTGCTTATTTATTAAAGATAACATTCCCTAGGTTTTAATTGAAATTCCATCTAGTAAAAAATTAAGTGATGTAATTCACTTAATTTTTACTGAGATACCGCTTTTCAATTTTTTTTCATATCATTCGCCGAGACACATCCGCTATAAACCACTGCAGTTACAACCAGCATTGCTGACGTCAACATATGAGGGATTCAGTTATTTTGAATGTGAACAACCAGATCTGGTAGTTGAAAAGGACACTTCACTTCTACCTGTTACTGAACTCTTATCCGTAAACATATGTGTTGACATTGCCCACACTTTTAAACAAATGGAGTAAATAAATTTGTACAAAAAGGACTGTACTACGGGAGATACTCCTTTCATGTTAAAAAACGCTCTGTTCTTTCTTTCAACTTAGATATTTGTTTGCGAAACCTGTAGTCAAGTTCAAGACGTATCTTCCCTCAATGAAGAATTGGCTGAAGACATCAATGACGCTGCTGTCTGGGGCGCTGTTTCTGTTGGAATCGGGTACAGCGAAGTAGAGGAAATATTTTCCACTACAGATATTCTTGTTATGTCTAGCGAAAAGTTCCAGAGACACGAAAGTAACATTCAACAGGCAGGATTTATGTGAACAAGGACACATAACAATTTTGATACCAAGCTCTTGGGACTTAGTGGGTTATATTACTTTAAATAAATTTGTTTGCTTACAACAATATTCCTCTTTGTTCATTGACACCATAAAATTAAGTTAGAACATTACAGTTGTAAGATAGACGCAGTTGCATTTGGCGTAAGCCAATAGTTTTAAACACTAGTGGTTAGAGTATTTAAGAACAAGCTGTAGCGTAATGTTTGAATCGCTCACCGCCAAAAATGCGTTGTGTGTTTATTGCTTTCAGTAGCAGATACAATTTCTGAACTTTGTACAGTACGACACATTTTAATGAAATGTTTTTTTAATTAAAAATAACTAACTTGGAAAATGTTAACTGTTAACCTAATAAAATATAGAAAGCATTAATTGCGGCTGGTATAATGAACTTGAGTCTTACCCATACGTCGTATCCCAATTTAAATCCGATACTTTAACATTATAAGGCCTAAAACTCATATAATCATTTTAAACCCATAAATTTATGTTTTTAATGTACATTTTTGCTACAACTAATCAAGAAGTAAATCCCTTGATCACTACTCACTAGCAGAAATTCATAATGATAATTCAATTTAAAACGCTTTTTCAAAGACAAAACTAGTAAAATTTTCCAAAATAAAGACAGTGTTATATTGTAATTGTGAAGTACACAAATTAAGAATTTTTTTAATTTGGACATTTAAAATTTAAAACTACACTTAAAAATGTAATATTTTTCAGGCATGGGAAAACCATCTCATTCATTACTAAACTGAACTCTGCAGGTCAGCAAGAAAAAAAAATTCTGAAGAAAAGGGACATTACCTAAATGGCATCCCTTATATGTGTTATCGGTGACGGAGGATGGGGGAAGCGAACTTATGGACATGGATATAATTCCTCTACAGGAGTAGTAAGCACTAAAATGTATACCGTACTTGTTACAAAGTTTGTACTTTTGGTAGTGAATGTTTGGACTCCATATTTTTAATAATATTTTTAAAAAATATTCTCTGCTAGTACTTTGCAAAGGTTTTTGTCAGGTTTTATTTATAAATAAGAATAAAATTAAATACTTGACGTAATTATTTTGCATTACTTTTAACAACTGTTTTACTGTTTGCTAATTAACAAAATTAAAAAAAAAAAAAAAACAAGTTCTTCTATGGCAAAATCCAAAAACAGACATACCAGACCACGTATGTTACAATAACCATATAGGTCCTTCATCTCAACGGAAAAAGACCTAATCTCTGAAGGCTTTAATCAAAGCATGCCAATTCATTACGATGTAATTTATAATAACTACAGTGGTGATGTAAATGCTGTAGTCTTACATTCAACAGAGGTGTGCCTACGGCCGATATGTCACCAAAGTTGAATGTGCAAACCCTGCACCGGCAACAAGAGCGTTTTACGAGAATATTCACAAGCTATCTTCAAATTAAACCTATGAACTGAAAGCAAGAAAACTCCTAATTCAAGTTGATGGATACGGGAGCATTTCTCGAACAGAGAGGTTCGTTAAAGGTGTGCTGACTGCTATAAAAGAGGCAGCAAAGAACAGTGGAAAAGAAACAGTGAATATTCTTAGAGAGGATGTACGAAATGCACCCGACCATGTTTCATCTAGTAACAGAAAAGATTCCGGGGAGGAAAACTTGCTTTCTAAACTTGAAGTTGTTGGTTTACTTCAACCCACACGAGATTGCATTGAAAAACTAGTACTGTGTACTTCTGAGCATGTATTCACATCTTCACATAATGAGTACTTATAAGTGTATATTCGCATCTCCCCTGTTTGCGTACTTCTGTTTATTCAAATTCTTACATAGCGTATAACGATTAGTGTATGTTCACATATCTTCTATTTGTTAATTTAAATATATATTTACATAACTACATATTGTATTCTTATGTTGTGTCCTGTGTGTAGATCTATATTCGCGTACTCCCATGTTATGTGCATATATATGTAATCACATGTGTACTTCTAAGTTTTGTAGGCCTACTTAGTACTTCTTAATTTATATTCAAATCTTACACATCCGTATAACATCTTTATATTCAGTAAATAATAAGTAAAGAGCGTATGAAGAGGTTGCCCGAGGGCCAGATTAGCGTACAGCGGACTACATGGAATGAGGCCCTGTAAAGAAGAGGTGCCGGAATGAGAAGGACGAATTAATTTTATGTTACGTAAGCAATGTAAAAGTGATAATATTGGGAACATAATTTGGTTTAGGACATTTATCGCTAAGAATGTTAAACATGTAATGTCTTTGGACAAAGGAGCCGATCAGCATGCATTGTGTATTTTTTTTTGTCAGATTCAGAGTATGAAGTAATTCTGTGTGACAGTTAGGGACGCTGTAATAATGCACCGTATTGAAACACAGTGTAGTTAATTATAAACCACAGTTGCTCGTATAGCGATATGCCTTTACTCTGTCTCACAAACAATGAACACGTTGTGGGGTGCGGTTTACCGTGACGTAGAAGGGGGCGAAGCACGAATCTTTAGGGTTATTGACGCAGAAATTTAACTATGCGAATTCAGAAGTCAGAACTGCGGTAACCCGTAACCGAGACCATCCGTCATTGAATATAGCGTATTTTCCACATCGTCATACGAAGGTTGCGGTACTCATTTTTTATTTGTCTTTGTCTCTTCCAAACTCGTAATGTAATGTATCTTCCGTACATGTCGGTTCGCACTGAAGCACATGAAAGAGCGTATCTCCTCAAGTTCCTCAATCCAATGCTACCATACATATAATTTGACTTTTTAAAAATAAAAATGTTGGAAACAAAGGTGGGCGATTGGCGCAGTGACTAGACTACCAGTCTCTTACCAAGGCGATCCGGGTTCGATTTCCGGCGTGGTCGGTCCCCGGTATCTTGCATGTGGAATCGTGTCGGACGTTGCCAATGATTTGCGGGCCTTGTTGGTTATCCCCGCTTCTTCCGCCCCTCCCCACAATCGTGCCCCCCCCCCCCGGAAATTGTAGGGTCACACTCCACATCATTCTTCGGGTCAAGCTGACGCAAGCGGGCTCCTAGCAATAAGTAATCTTCAAACAGATATGTTGCATAAATGAAAATTTTTATCGAAATAATTTTCTTTTCGATGTTATGCTTCAAAATACAAGTCTACTGTAGTGTCACACTTAGGTCAAAATAAAATAGTCATACAATAAGATAAACCTCACTTATTTTTTTCAACGTATTATTAAAATTATGCTACAAATTGAGTATATACTTTGTTGTGTTTTGTGTCATCAGGAAAAAGTTAATGTTATAAATGAAATAAGAAATTATTTGTGTATGTGTATATATGTACATATATATGCATATATACATCTACATACATACATGTATATGTACATATATGTATGTAACTTATATACGTATGTGTACTTCCTCGAAATGTTCATATATTAATATAAAAATTGACAGTGTTTGTAGCGTTAACTTTTTTACCATGTTAGACATCCAAATTATGAATTGAAGATCAAATTGACATACTGTGTGAAATGCGCAAAGAATGTGTTTGTTGTATTTTCTTACAAGTACATGAATATCTATAAAGGCAATTATTTGTTACTAACCATTGCTTAGTTTTTGCTTCCTGTAAAACAACTCCACTAATCCACTCACACAGAGAGTTTTTAAATAATTATTAATTTACATATTAAATGGAGAACGGTGAACCTCAACATGCAGATCCTGCTTGTCGAAAATATACCAACGGATGATGTGGAGGAAGGAATTATATGTAATAACATACCATTCAAGTCTCACTAGGTCATAGCTACATCTCTCATCACTGCAATGTTCATGTCCAAACATTCAGCCAAACACACACATACACATACCCGTCCACGATGTTTAGGTCCTACATCATAACAACATATACCGAAGAAACGAACACTTCAATATTGCATTCAGCTCACCAAGTCAGTGTTTGTTTAATTTTAACTGAATACATTTCTTTTTCCTCGTGGTTTCACACTGATAACTTAGTAATTAAAAACAATTGAGCGATGGTAAAATAAAATTTGTATTTCAGTATTTGGGATATGAAACCATTTACATAACAACTGTATGCTTAAGATTTAAAATATAGCATTTTATCAGACAATGCAAACTGCATCACACCAACCGGTCGAATTCCCTTCAAATGATCTGCCTTGAAAAACTTTTATCAAATATATTTTTAAATTTCCGATCAACATTGAAAATACCAAAGTCTTAATATTACACGGTTTCGTGTTATTTTATATTATTATACTTTTTTGTTAATAAATTCAAGACATAAGAGAGTCCCTTGCCGGAGTCTGCTATTACGATACTCTCGTGGAAGCTTTTTGCTCGTAATTATTAGCGTTTTCTCCTACGTGTGGATTATTTATTCGTTTGAAACTGTATTTATTGTATAATTAAAATTCCTTTAACAATATTGTGAGTTTCGAACACTAGCTAGTTTTTACTTATAAGGTTTTCTTTAAGTTAAATATAATAAATAATTTGAATAGGGTAAACGGTAGCTTAATAAACGGTTGTGCTCGTTTTCGTAACGACTGCTGTCCTTCAAGCACAAAAAAAGTAGATCCTTATGACATTGAATGTTTCCAGTACAACTAAGTTTTGCGAACTACAATAATCACTCTACTAAAACAACATTATTTGGAGCACTAAACCCATGGTTGGTGCTTTGCTCCTTGCAAAATAAACATATTACATTGGTTCCATTTTCAGAATGCAAATATCTCGCGTTTAATTTGATTGAAAAACCACTCGAATAGCTTCAGTTTAAGACTATAATTCCTTAAATGTTAAAATTCAGGTCCATTTAACTAAGAAATCACGTAGTATTTGTACTTTTGTAATGTCTCGACTTACAAACACAAAGTATAATCTATTCGTTACATCGTACACATATAATTTTGGTTTTCTTAACAGGGATAAACTTCAGGGGCGATTCCTTGTGAAAAATTTAGGTACCGTACGTTTTTATAATGCGGCTTATAGTGTTTGCAGTTATTACAATTAACTGTGAAAATTAAGTTTGAACATTTAATTTATGCAATATTTCGTAAACTACTTAAATACTTAACATTAAACAAAGTTTCTACTGCATTACGCTATAATGGTCAGTATAACTGCAATCTACAAAGAAACCATTCCAAAAACAGTAGTGAGTCGCACTCGTGTTCCTGAACCCTGAGTGTCTACCTGATGACGGGAACAGATTCCAGTTCAAGAAACGTCGTTAATACTGACTGTTTGGAAAACTACTGTGATTTGTTTCGTCTCATCGTTTGTTGTTTTTTTCTGTTTGTGTCCGACATCTTTGTGTTTTGTTTCACATCATCATTGTGTCGATTACTGTATTTCTGTTGGTGTCAGTTATCTACTGCGTTTTTGTTTCGTCTCATCGTTGTATCGCATTTAAACTTATGTTATTTTTTATACTTTGTTATTTATTTTATTTTCTGTTTGTTCCTTGTTTTATCTGACCCGATTCCAGTTTTAGAATTTCATGTTGTGTATGTATCCTGATGACTAAAGTATACTCTGCTTATTGATGTTTTCTTCTCTTATTTTTAGTTTTCTTTTGACAGTCATTTATTTCGCAATGGAGTATGTCCAAGCAAGTAAATCCAGTAATGCACTCCTATTGCACAATTCTTTCAAAGATCATAAATGTATGTGGTTTGCATCGTCGTACTATGTACTCTTAACATTACATTGTCAATTATTTTAAGTTGTTAGTTATTTCAGTATCGCAAATTAATAAACCAGCAAAGAACATATCCTGCCGCGTGCGAAAACTAAAGAAAGTGTCCCGCATATTTTTTTACGCGTAATCACACGGATTCATAACAAGTTTTTATCTATGAAATGAACACACTTGAACGTGCTTTTTGTTTTTAAAATTCAGCACACTTCTTAAAAACATGATGATTTTCGAGCTTTTCAAAATGGCTATAAACGACTTCTTTTTAGACTGCAACTCAAAATATACCACCTGTATTCGTAAAGTGCAAAACGAGAGGCATACGTTGGCCTTTACTTCGTACTATCCAAAAATAACGGTCACCGCTTGAAGTCCCATATGAAATAGACTACAAGGGAAACATTACAAGCCAGTTTGACGCGCAGTGAATAGAGGTGATAATTTTGCCTGTCGAGTGTGTTACTATGACTCTTATCGCTCCATTGTACCTACGCGTCAAACATGTAACTGTGAAACCAGTGAAGATTCCTCTAAAGGCAGAGCAGACAGTGGTAACGCGGCTGCTGGGACTACGTAGTACCAAAATTGACCACCATCACTGTTCCAGTATGCGGAGCGCTCTCGTCGCTCGCAGGAGAGGAGCGACAATAATCCTCCCCTTGAGAGCGCCCAAAGGCGAGTGTGAGAAATTGTGAAGCGCGGTGACTAATAATAATATAGGAAGTCCACGCATTCTCGGCGTGTTCGTGGAAGGCATACGAAGCACATCTAACCATTCAAATTAAGATTATTAACATGGCGATCTTCGATACCACTGGAACAGCCTTAAATCAAACACGTCTTACCTGCAGTTACCTCCAGTCCTTCGTTTTGTTACAAGTTTTCCAACGTGGTTTGTGTGTTCTAAACTTTCTTACCTTTTGCCTTTTTTTCTTGGCCACTGAGACTGTGTGTCTGTTGAAAGTAACATTTAATAATATCACAACATAAATAAGAAACAAATACCGATCACCTATCTGCGAAACTATGCCAAACTTTTCACCACAATCACAGATATCAGAAAACAGTGTGAGCTATTCATAACAAAGCCTACACATCTATAGAATATGATATGCTAGAACTCTTCAAATTATTGCAAATCCTGACTAGGTTAGGACAGTACCAGTTTTTGTCAGAACTGCAGTGGCCATATCCCATTCCAGTAGAACCACCCTTTCTTCTACCCTTGTTATTAATGTAACCTACAAATACTGCTTTTGCAGAAAATATCTCAACCATCTGATACATATAGCTATGCTGTAAAATATGCAAAGAAAATGTAAAAAGGAAAGATTTTGGAATGATCCAGGTTTTGTAATCAGCTCATTATTTATTTATCAACTATTTTGGTTAAAACTAATCTGTTGACTTATCTGTGTGTCTAATATCAGGTTTTATTTTAAATACTTAGACTGTTAGGATTACTTCAGAGAAATATTATTATTGGAAGGGTTTGGATAGCCCTATTTTTTATTTTAAATAATAACTGCGCAATAGGAATTTTGTAATACATCTTACTTTCTTTATTTAACTGCCGAATATTTTTACTAATAATAAATTTGGCAATTCACTCGGCCTAACACTAGTGGTTTTTATTTTACATCTCTTCCTCTGGGAATTAATAATTTGGAATGTCAACTCTACACTAGAAGAACAAGGTGCTAGCCCAACTATATTTTGTGTCCGACTTCCTTGCAGGCACGCATCTAAACGTAATACATAACTTAATCAGTAATATAAAACATACAGCAAAAGGAAGTTGCGACATTGTGGTAGCAGAGCGGGGTTACATTTTCCATATTATTGTGATTCCATCGTGTGGCATCAGAACTGTGGTTTATTAATGTTCGTATTTCGTGTGATACCATTCTGGTATCAGAGTTGTAAAGATTTAAATTTGTGAGCTACTGTATAGGTAGCATAACTTCTATTCATGTTTATAACAGAATGTATTTTTGTTAACTCTTTTGGGCATTGTTTGTCAGCTGTGCATCGAAACATTTATTTTCTAGTGTATTATTAACCTGTGATGACGAAACATTTTTAATATTATTTACTTTTAAAAGTTTCTTTATGTGATATATTTTCTAAGCACATTTATTTTAACCACGATTTATAGAATTTCATATTATTTTAAAATAATTGTTTTAATGATTTTTATGTCTGTTTTTTGTAGGTCTGTTTTGTCTGGACTGGTTATAAGTGACTAATTACTAAAGACAAAATGTACATTTTGCTCATTTATTTTGCTTCCCTTTTTGTTAGCACGATTCTTTACAAGTAACTTCTACTGTGGTGTTTCTATTACATATATGCCATAATTACCATTTGTTCTTAATGATTAAATGCTCTAGTAATTGTTTACAAAATACGTTAACGAGCTTCGCTTGCCATGACGTTCATATATAGTCTCTGTACGAGACTTTGTTTACTGTTCACTATTTACCGACACAAGGTAATGCTAAATTCAATATTATTTATTTAAAATGTGTATTGTTTAGTATTAATTACTATCACTAACAGTTTTATTGTTCGTTAATATTTTTCATTTACTGTTTTGCTGGCACGATTGTTTGCATTGAGTTAGTCTGCTCTTGCCTAGGGAACACTGCTGTCACGTGATGGCCGCCGCCATTATGCACGATCAGTGCTACCAACCTCTCATATGTTAATTACACCAGGCCTTAGTGGCATTCCCTAGGCCTTTGTTTACATTTTACATGACGTAAATTTTAACTTCACTGCTCATGCTGAGAGTAGCTATTGCTTTTGTTACATCATTAAGAGTGTTTACATATTTTTACTGCTTATTAAATAAGTTTCCAGTCTATTTGAACTTACTAATTACTTTTAAACAGTATGTTATTGTAAATGCCTTCGGCATTCGTGACCTATCATCCCTCTCGTGAGATTTTGTCTTTGCTGTTTCGCAAGTTTCTATTTATTAATTGGTTTTGAAAATGTATTAATATTTTTATTTTATGAACTTCGTTCTTTGTGTACTTACACTTTATATATTTTTCAGCTGATACTGTTTTTAGATTCGGTTGATAAATAATTTTGAGTCATTCGTTTTGCATTCTCCAATTTGTTAACAACTTTCTCACATTTTTGTTAATATGGAGTCACATTTATTTTAACATATTACCACACTTACACAACTTAAAAGTTTTAATTTGTTATTTTAACTTTTTAATAGTTTATTTACATTTACACTTTCAGTCTCATTTACTTTTTTTAATTACACTTACTACATTTGGTGTTCATTTATTAATTCAATATTTATACAATTTTAACGAACTACTAAACATTTATTTACTATTTTGAATTTAATTGTATATTAAACTTAGGTACACTATAGTATATTCTCGTGTTTTTTTTCTTTTTGAAGTACACTCATTCCGAAATATTTTAAGTATTTTAGTGGTTTTTACAGATATTACTTTGGCTTATGATTTTTTAAATCCAGAGTACTAGACATTCAAGTGAATTTTGTTTCCTAGTTTTCGTTGGTGTTTTCATGTGTCCTAGTTTATTATAAGTTCTTTTCAGGGTTGCATGTGTTTTAGTTTTTAAGTTGTCACCTTGGAGTCTGGTCAAGCTGTTCACCACGAAGGAGGTGAAAATTTTATTAAAGTGCTAAATTGGGTTGCAGGTGTAAATGCCCTAGTCCTCTATGGTTAAGAGTGCCTCATGACTAGTCCATTTTGAGTGCCATGTGTTTCTTTACTCGCCTTTGGACGACCTCTTCTTGTTTTGATCCCTTTTGCTCATATTAAGCTGATCAAACGTGTGTTGAATGACAAAGTACGAAAATGAACAAGAAAAAAAAACAATTATAAAATGCAGACAAAATATAAAAAAAGCAATCCCAGAGGAATTCCGTCAATTTTTTAAATAACTGTTACATTATACAACAAAGAATTTTAGAAATTGAATTCAGTCGAATATCTATATAACACCCTGACACGAAAGGCAGACACAAATATAGAACCAGATTCCCAATATGAAACAAGATGGAAATAGACAAAAACAGTGAACAATGGACAACAAACACAAGACAATAGACAGCACAACACAAGTTAAAACCAACAAAAACTGCAACGTTTCGGGGATTGCGATCTATGCCTGTCTTCAGGCTGAGACACAGCTGGTCGGAACACCAAGATGCGAATGAAGTTCGCTAGAGAAATGGGGCTTATATAGCCTGGATGGTCTCTAAGCTGCTCGGCCAATAGTGGCAAAGCATGTGTGATTGACTGGGCTCTTGGCCAATGAGTCGCAAGTAATCTCCTGATTGACTGAGCACCTTGTAGTGACGTTGGCTGGTGTTCTGCTGAGACTGTTTAACATAAATATGTTTCGCACAGGACGATGGGACTTCCTACAACGTAACATATTAGAACGACACTATGGTGTATATTTGTTGGCAGACGATAGCATTCGTGGTGTCACACTAATGTGGGTCATGGACGTACATGATGTGACTGTTATACTGTGTGTATTATAAAGTGTGTATTCTAATGTATGTATTATATTATGTGTTTCAAATGTGTGTATGAAAATGTGTGTATAGGCGTGTTTCATTAATACAATAAAAAGAAAGCGGAAAAAAACGGTTAGAGCTTCTGCCTGGCAATTATAAGGACCTGGGTTCGAATCCCAGCAACTTCGAAATATTTTTCAGTTACAAAATAGTGCGTCAGAATTTCGATAACACATAACTAATAAGAAAATTTAGTATTTCTAGAAAATGTAGTGCTAGTAGGTTACAGAAAGTAAAATTATTTTTGTGGAAAAAGGATTGTCCGTTACTTTACGGAGGGTTCCGTTATCAAGAAAAACTGAGTGTCCGTTACTTTACGAAGATTTCTAGATAATTTTTTGCCAGTACTTTTCCGCAATTTCACGAAAATTTTTCTTACAGTAAACCAATTAACATTACCGCACTTACTGTAGCGCATCACTTTTACCGGCATTCTGAACGCCTCGACTGAAGAAAGATGATGTGCCTCTGCATCGCTCCTGTATTTCGGGAGATGTTAAGTTATGGAGCCTAGTTCCTATGATGTTTCTTAATTTATTTAACGCCATGTACTTTAAATTTTGTTTTAAATACTTATGTAAGTGAATTTTGAGGCATTTTGTTTTTTTTTATTGTCTATGTACTTCAAGTCACAAGCCATCAGGTCTACCCTCCGTACATATGTCTTCCCACCGCGTCCGTGTGTTATGCCCGGTTTTGTTTCGCTAAATGCATTAAATAATTCTCCACTTCCATTTTATTTGTTACTGTGGAGGGTTCAACAATGGCTCAATACTTCAAGAGCTATTCGATGTTTATTCAACAAAAGGCCCAATACTTCATGTGTTCAATATTTCAACAACACGTCTACTAATGTATTCAACAAAGGTTCAATACTTCAAAGGCTATTCAATGAAAATTCAACAATACTTAAACAGAACCATAGTTCATTTCAAGTTCAACTGGCTAACTTCTCAATGTTTCTATTTTTAAATAACTAAAGACGTCAAATTGTTCTTGCAATATGTCCCTTTCTCTCGACATATACTCATTGCAACATTCTTCGTTTCAGATAAGTTCTACGCCGCTGTGTCGTGTTATCACAGACAATAAATATTTGCTTATCTATTATTTTGATTAAAAATAATAATCTATTGATTTATCTGTATCTCTAACATCCTGTTTTCATTAACATACTTGACTGTTTGGAGAACTCCAAGGAAATATTATTATTGAAAGGTTTTGCATGGCCCTGTTTCCGATTTTAAATAATAGCTGTGCAATATGAATTTTGTAATGCAATGTCTCACTTTGTTTATTTTGATTACCCAATATTGTAACTAGTATTAAATGTTGCAGTCCACTCTGCCTTACACTAATTGTTTTTATTTTACAACTCCTCCTCTGGGAATTAGTAATGCTTTTGTAATGTCAGCTCTACACGAGCAGAAATGGTATCAGCTTAACTATATTTTGTGTCCAACTTCCTTGCCAGAAGGCATCTGAAAATAATATATATAACTATGGTTGCAGTTAATGTATTTCATCAGTAGTATAAAACATACAACAAATGGAAGGTGGGACAATATATGAGTATATGTATGTATATGTATATATAAGCCAATCACTCCACATGTAAACAAATCAAGTTTCCTACACTTAAATACTTGAATCAGTGAGAAATTAATCACTTCGGTGAAATTTAAGATGTTTCGCTCCAAAATTAGCAACTGAAGTTAGTGAAAACGTGAAGATTGTTTCAGAGACTAAGTGCTACTGTTTGAAATGTGACTTTCTACCTATTCTCAGTGATTTTCACCTGCATATTACCTGATACTCAGTGAATTCTTCAGGTTCATGAGTCAGAAAACAAATTAACTGGAATTTCAGAGATAAACATTTCACTGATTGCAACCATTAATCCGGATTAAGGATGTGGCCAATTGGTTAGGTAATGGATCGAGGTCGAGTGATTGAATTCCTCCTCTTTCATATATTCTTGTTGCATATTTATAGCATGTTGCGTATTAATTGCAGCACGCATGCGACATTATCACTTCTCAGCAGCCAAAGACTGAAATAATGTAGCTGCGATTGGCGCAGTGGCTAGAGCACTCACCTCCCAGCACGGCGATCCGCGCTAAATTCCCGGTGAGGTCGAACCGGATTTTCGCATATGGGTCTTGTGTCGGGTAATGCCGTTGGTCTGCGGGATTTCTCCTCGGAGATCTCACCCCACTCCCCAACATCATTCTGGCACCGCTCCACACTTACCTCATGTCACCCCTCACTAGAGCTCAAGACCGATGTTAAGCACTGACCAAAATATCTTCACTCAGTGATATAAACAAAGAATCATCGGTCGTAGCAGTCTGACCTCGCATAGAGAAATGTAACATTACTGGTTTAGCATACTTGAAAAATGTATAAAAAACAGCAAGATGGTAATTAACATTGCATAAGATCTCTAAAAATTCTGTGGAACACATTTAAGGACGTTGGATACGTTCCAACTCTGTAGTTGTGTATTTTTGAGGAATTCTGCTCAACAATTACACCAAAAGGGGGTACAAATTTGCACAAATTACTACTTATTTTGACTACGTAATTTTGTATTTTTTTGTATTACAATTTGTCGAAGTCACGATTTTGACGTTTTGTGTAACCATAAAAAAAAAAACTAAACGACTAATCGAACTGAAACAATACCAAAAATAAATCCTACGTGTTAAAGTTTAAATACATAATCAGCAAATTCAGTAAAATTTAATGTAGTTAATTTTACGGATATTTGACTCTTACAAAAATGCAGAAGGACTCTTTGTATAGAAATCAGAGACATGATTTTTCGGATAGCGATTGATGAAGATTTTTTCCTACAAATTTCATCAGTGTAAATGTTTATATTATTCTTATAGTGGCTACAAAAAGTGTCAAAAATGTGACTTTAGCATGTTATTATGCAAGAAAACATATAACTATATGTAATTTACTTTGTGGAAACGGCACTACTGTAACGTATAGTAATTGACCGGAATCATACATACATATAAAATTACTAGCTGGATGGTCCGCAACGCGTTTAAGCAATCTACCAGATTATCTGGATAGTCAGTAACACATCAGAGGTTAACATTTAGCAGGCGCAGTAATGTTTAGTAACGGAGATAATCTAAATAAACAGATAGTGGTTGCACGTTGATCGCCATAGAAACGCAGTAAGAACGATGGCAACAGACTGAACGAGACAGTAGAGTCCACATGTGCAGTGCTCTTAGTAGCACAAAGCTGTCGATGTACGGCTGCAACTAATCAAGAATATCAAGTCCGTATTCTCGAGATCTATTCTGATCTAATCTCAAGTCTGGTAAATATCGTCACATGTGTCTTTTTGAGAGTGACAGCGACACAGACAGTCACTTTGTGACAATTTTATATTGTATTCTCGAAAACCTTTCTTTCCCAGAAGATACTTGCATCACTGTAGGCTGTTTCTGAAAACATTCACACATTTTCCCAAATTATATGTTCTCAGTTAGCACAGCTGTTTTAAGAACTAATCACTTGCGTTTAGATTTGCAAATAACTTTACTATCCGAATTATCACTGCGCGAGAGGTTTACGGATGTTAAAATTAATTTCAAATGAAGATGTGAGTATATTTTGAAATTCGGGTATTAAAGAGGCCCTGATATGATCATATTAAAATTATAAAAATTACAGTTTTATTTTTTTTTTTTTTTTTTTAGATTTTGTGGTTTCAAGCCCTTATTTTTCGAAAAACAGTTTTTAATTTTTTACTCAATAGTAAAGCATACTACCGCATAGTGCCATATAAATAACGTCTGCTGATAAAATATCTACTCGGCCAAAATATCTCATCGAATATTGATAAGTAGTTCAGATTTTACTGATGATTGATAGAGCCCACGATTTTTGGTGAAAAGAATTCTGCAACAATTTGTTTCAATGCCTCATGTGCACATATGCAGCTCTGCTTCGTGGTCAGCGATTGGCTGTTGTAAATTCTCAGCGTCTCGGGGTTTTACCCGCAAATCACAGACGTGTGGTGTCGCAGTAATCTTGTCCCTGCTGGCACTAGTCAAATGAGCCACGCCTACATTCTGCCAATACTCAAGAAGCAGAGCTGCATTTGTGCACACAAGGTATTGAAACAAATTGTTGCAGAATTCTTTTCGCCAAAAATCGTGAGCTCTAATGATTGAGTATTCCAATCGTCCGCTCGACATCGTACCTCTCCATACTCCATACATAGATGGAATAGGCATCTAGTCATAGTAGAAAAGTATATGTATGACTGCATGTGGTGCGGGAATGAAAGCCGTGCTACAATCGAAAAAAAACCGAACCATATTCATAACAGTAAGAGTTGAACTCACTCTATGATATGGTGCATGCTACAACCGTGCATAACCAAAGACATAACCATATAATTGCATTGTCGCACATACGTTGGTCAACTCTCAACTTTCTTATGCAAGAATCTACGTGCAGTTTATCATAATTAGCTTCCAGTCGAATTTGCATTTAATTTCCGCCCATAGCCGTTACATCCAATTTGAGAAAATTAGCTGAATTAAAGTGTAATTTAGAGAAAAATGTCCACGAAAAAAAAAACAATAAAAATAATTTACGTAATACCTTTACAAACTTAAATTGAACAATTTTTTAAAATAATTTTTTGGGCAATGACACCTTATCGGAGAAGCAGTGTAAACATCAGAAATGTTTAACGTCGATTGTAGAAACTCGGTTTTAACAGCTTTGGCAATGTCCGCACTCTCGTCATCGAATCATAGAGCTCGATTTTAACAACCAAATTGTATTTAGTCGCTTTGCACTTTAACATCTGTAGAGCGTTGATTACTTCTGTAATACCTACGAGAAATAGGTATAACTGCAACATATTTGTTCCGTACTCTAGACACATAATTGGAGACCTTAATTCGAAAACATGCTAACTTCAAAATATATGAAATAGAAATAAACAGTAAGTTAAAAACTTTTTCGTGGGTATTTCTATCTGTCTTAAATACGTTAGTT
This sequence comes from Medauroidea extradentata, assembly GCA_003012365.1. Classification (NCBI taxonomy): domain Eukaryota; kingdom Metazoa; phylum Arthropoda; class Insecta; order Phasmatodea; family Phasmatidae; genus Medauroidea; species Medauroidea extradentata. The sequence continues at coordinate 92,593 of PNEQ01105420.1, read as the reverse complement.
ATTAAAATACAACAGTTTTACTCCTGTTAGTATCACGTGTCAGATAAAAGTAAATGCACACAGTAAAGAAATTATTTATTTTTTTTTGGTAATTCTTCAATTTTGGACTTACCATGGTTTGGAATTCAGGTCACCGATTTGTCACAGTCATTTACGCGTAAAACCAAAGACGTATCAAGTTTTATTGACATTTTCTAAATACGAAGCATTTGCTAACATCTTTGACAAAGTGTTGTATAGATAGCATAGTTGAGAAATACTGATATTGTATAAATATGTTTTACTTTTTTGCTGCAAAATCACATTTTTCTTCCAGAAGAAACCGAGCGAGGTGGCGCAACGGTGACACGTTGGACTTGCATTTGGTAGGACCCGGGTTCGATACCGGCTTCCGGCCATCCTGATTTCGGTTTTCCAAGGTTTCACTAGGTGAATGCTGGGATGGTTTCTTAATAAAGGACATGGCCGACTCCTCTCTCACCTCCTTTTTTTGTAGGCCTACTAAGTTGTCTGTCACTATCTCTAATGAGCTCGCTGTCGATTAGACGTGCTTACCTTAACATCTTCCAGAATTAAAAAAAAAGGAATGATTGTCATCTAGAAAATTCTGATCTCGGTAAAACAACTTTATTTTAAGTATTTACACTGCTTATTACAGCATTTTATCAAAATAGGGACAGGTACAACAACGATTGCGAAGTTAAATATTTTGTAACTCGCATGCCATAGGATAAAATTTTTTTGTAAATTTAATTATTTTTCTTCCACTTACGTGTCTATATCACATATATGAACGTATATCTATAAAATTTTCGTTCTATACCTACGTGATTATGACTGCAACATAATTTACTTAGACATAACGTACAACAATAATATATGTTAATGATACACATTTATAAACACAATATATTTACACATAACAAATATTGATATTTTAAAGAATCTGTAAACAAATAAGAGTAATTAATTTTACCTTAAGTCGCAAAACTTGCATGAGTAAGGACTGACATTCGTATGTTCTCGTATATGCCTCCTATACCTGGAAGATTTCTTGAAATGTATGCCACACTCCTCACAAACGTAGCGACCTCGACCTCCATCATCTTCCGTGGAGACTGTAATACAATTATAAAATATAACCATTTACAAGAGTGTGATCGTACCAACGATGAAGTACCGGGCTTTAGAGGTGAGAGATGTAAATGCCTATCATCTCGGGGAGTGACAAGGAATAAAAATCAGTGATGTAGTATCAAAATGATGCAAGAGAGGGTGAAACGGGAGTGTTCCGAAAATAACGACAAATAAAACGTTTACCTATATTCACACATGTGAAACTTAGGATTCAACCAGCAGGGGATCGAACCCAAGCCACCTAGGTTAAAGGGGGTGTATGATAGCAACGCAGCCAACTTGACCACTATGATCAAAAGCTAAACGTAATTTAAATATAGATTGACAATTCTGGAAAAGTTAGTAACCAGCGTCAATCCAGTACTAGTGTAAAATAAAATAACTAATATTACAAGTGCATATACAAGGTAGGCTAGGCTTAACATCACAGTCTACCAATACTGATGTCAATAGTACAGAAACTAGAGACTTATGAAAATCTCAATGAGAACACCAAATACAAACAGTCCGTACCCAGGGCTCAAACCCAGAACCCAGTTTTTACCAGCTATTGTGCAGCGAAAACACATTGAGATTTCGATGCACTTACTTGACATGACATTCGGATATATAGCCTAAGCTTTGTGTATATGCATGGCCATCATTCTGAAAAAAGAAGCCCGGACAATTAAAACAATGCATCAGTATCACAACACAGATGCCACATATTTTGGAAGTATGTTAAATAGTTCCGAAGAAATGACAAGGCTTTTATTATTTTATTTATCACATAATCCAACCAGAAGCTTTTCAAGCCTGAAGATGGGAACACATTCAAATTCCCGAAAAAATAGACATTTTCGCTGTTTGAAACTTGTGTTTTCAAGTTTTGTGAGCTATCTACCCACTGTTTTACTCGTAAAGTTACATATTTCTTACACACTGAGCGCTTTGCTGATTTCCCTTTTTATTTCGTCAGTGTGTTAAAAAAAATCTGGATTCTTGTTTACAATTCGGTAACACGTTGGTTTCGCCGGGTTCGATTTCTGGTTCCAGCCATCTTGATTTTTGCTATCCGTAGTTTCTCCGAACAGCTCCGTGCGAGTGGTGGGATGATTCCTTAACGTGGTTCTTGGGCGACTACTCTCCCAGTTGCTGTGACGGGCTGTAATTTTACGGTGTTATGCATCAACAGTCTATGCGTTATTTGTGAATTTGGTATGAAATAATATTTTTTTTTGCTTTGAAACAGTCTTGCAAAACGTATTTTAGTCCTACATCCCGTGGTTATAAAACTGACCATACGACTAAAAAAACATTATATGAGACTGTTACAAATCTGCATAACTTCAAGCATGTTTTACTTATAATAGAACATTGGCTCATAACACCGTCCAATTGAATGCGGTTGTGTCAACGTCTCTAATGACATCTCTGTCAAAGATATATAATACCAATCTAACCTTTCCTAACTAGAATCGTTAAATTATTGTCCTTTTGATGCTTAATCGTTGTGATGTTAATTAAGTGTTCATGTTGCGTCGTTAATTTTATCGAATTCCTCTGAAATTGTGTTGTTTTGGTTGGCTTTGCATCAGCCCTTTGCCACGAGTTCAGCTGTCATGCAGTTTCCGTAATTTTTACGGATAATCCAACAAATCATATGCAATGGCGATGTCCACTATGACATACATTCTCGCACACTATAGGTAGGCCTTGTGTAAGATTTTTTAAAGAACAATCTTCTAATACAAATGTTATACAGAGTGATCCATGACGGAAAGTATTAGTTTTACGTGCTGATAGCTCACGAATAAGTAAGTCCAAATTGCATTTTCAAATTCCCCGTAGAGTGAGTTACTGTGAAAGTCATGCTACCTTGGAAATTGGTTTTAAAATTTCATTTCTTTAAATAAAATAAAAAAAAGGACTAGTTCTTTTATTGTTTTGACACTTTTCAGTGTGTTGTGCTTAATAAAATGTAACATTTTATGTTAAATAAAAAACCTCGTGTTGCAAATGCCTAGAATACAAAGTTTACAAGAAAAATTCACATTAATGTTTGTGTGGCACTAACAGAATACCTAGTATGTAGTTAAGAAATAGGTTCGTACACGAGTCGTACTGTCAGGAAAATGTATCTTTTGATTAATTGCTGCTCATGAGCTAATGTAGAGATTAAGTGTTGGACAGTTATCAGTTAAATCCTCTCAAATGTGGTTTGTTGGAATGTAACACCATGCGACCATATTTTTATGTTAGTTTCGTTGAATTACTAATCTGGAAGAACCCCGAAAAGACCACAGCATTACATATTGTTGCGGATACCACAAAGCAGGGGAACTACATGCGCGGAGCGGTGTTATGACAACACTTTGAAGGTTACCCTCAACATTGAGAGCAGGCTAACATATATAACAAGGGGGCAGGGCCACCGTGGTTGTTGTTCATCGGATCATCACGTTTTTCTGCATTGTGTCCCAGTAATAACTATATTTAATTTTTTTAACTGTCTTATGGGCACCGAAATGGCTGCCCCCTGATAGAGAATCGTGGTGAGCTGCTATAATTTCCGTAAAGTAATGTTTAGGGACTAGTGTGAGGTGCTTTTCGCCATTGGGTGAGTGAATTTTGAGATATATTTCTCCGTTAGCTGCAATGCCATATCTCCTAGCTAGCTTAACGTATTTTCTGTCTGCTTGGTCTGGTTGTGTAAGAGATCATTTTTAAAATGAAAATTATATTTCATTGTTTTTTTATAGAAAGGGTTTCAATAAGTAATTTTAATTTTAGTTTGAATATTTGCTATTAGTAATACAAATTGGCTCCAGGCTACATTTAAAAGAAAAAGAGGCTGCACTTTTCAGGAGTATGTTGTGATAAATGTGTTGCTAATTTTTATACGGGTAATCATCTGCCGCAGGTCGTAGCCTTAGTTCCACCTTCCCTAAACGTTGAAGTAGAATGACCTAGGGATATACGTTTCTCTGCTTTTGTGTACTGTAATTAGGACCCGGTTGTTTTCACGAAAAGTTTTTTGCCCCATTTTGTTTCAGTGTCTTACGTGCACACCTGTAGATCAACTTCATGATTATTGGCAGAGTGTTTTTGTGCAGAGTTATTATTCATTTGACTGTGCCAATCAGTACGTGGATAGCTGTGACACAACACGTCTGTGATTTGCGGGTTTAACATCCAGAATTTGCAGTTAAAGCATCCAATCACTGACCACGAAGCAGAGATGCATGTGCGCACGTAAGGCACGGAAACAAAGTGCTGCAAAAATCTTTTCGCGAAAACTACCGGGACGTAACTATAATACAAAACGCTTCTTACTTAAATTATCTATTCTGTATATGCTTTATTAAATTATACTAAGCTATCTAGGTATATTGCACCTAATCGCTTACACATTGTAATTTAACTCCAGCAGTGTAACAGTTGGGCTCCTAAGACAGGGCCAGATGTGTTCTTTCGAAATTAAATTTTACTTAAAAAACAACCTAAATGTACCCTTCTCTCTCAATATTCTCCAAATTTCCTTTCAGTCTACAACTAATTGTACTATTAGTGCCAAAACTCACATTCCTGACTATTCTCATAGCGGCTGAGTGATTAATTTTTCTCGAGACGGTAAATGAGGTCGGAAACTGAGCTATGTCATAAAAATCAATCCATATATTTTTATTATATTTTTAAAAGTGTACATTTTTATTGTTCATGCATATAATTTTTATTAAGTTTGAAAGTTAATGTAGTGACAATACATGATTTTCCATCATTTACTATGTTTCCTCTTACTACAACTGAGACATGTCTAGTACTGAATTCGATAATTAGTAAATATTTTTAAATTAATATTTATCTGTATTTAACACGTAGACTTTTAAAACGTTTTCATTCTATTTATTTAGTTGGCTCTTGGCAACGTATGTAATCACTAATCACCCCTTTGCTAGATTTGTTGTTAAGTGTATTAACTTAATTTTTACTTGTTTAATATCAATACTTTCCTTTCATTGTTCACGCCATTCGGGACAAACAGAGCACTATGGATCCAACATTTTTAAAAATATCACTAGCGTTACTGCATGTATCTCAACACTAACAATAATTGCATTACTCCCAGTATAGTTGGCAGCGAATTAGCTAATGTAGTTCCGTATAATTCCTATTTAAATACGACAGTACTGGAACATACGCAATTAAAACCAACCTCTCAGATTTAAATTTACTTAAAAACTTTTATTTACGATTGCAATAAGCATACATACTGACTGCATATTTTTACCTAGTAAACGCCAAAACAATAAGTGACGCACACGGACTGTTGGAAATTTTCAGTGTCGCCAGCTGTTAGCATACTGCTTCAGCAGCACTCCGAGCTGCATTCGATGTATAAAGTTCTAAATTAAACAATAGAGGGCATGAGTGTGCAAGCTACGCGTTAGACATCACTTACCCAAACTTTTATTTTCTATGTGCAAACAGCGTGGTTTATATAACACGTATTAGGTAACTACGAGTGACACAAACCTAAGGATAAAATTAAATATGGTCTTGAGAAGTTTTCAGACCTTCTTTAAGAGCGCAGCAAGGCTCGGGATTTGCAAGTTAGATTTGATTTTTTATTCTGCGATAGCGTAAAGCAAGCGTGGGGCGAAAAAATTATTTTGTCCGACAGCGATATCGAGAAAGGCCATTGAACACCTAGTAATATAATTTAACATGTAATTCATTCTTAGTATTACAAATTACAGCATTGACAAATGATGATATTATTGTGAGAATAGTTATGTTTTACTTTTTACCTTATTAAGTAATAAGTTAAATAAATAATTTTCCAAATGTGATATCCATGATATTTTTAAACACTTTACTGTAACAACAAAATACGCCCCATCGGTTAAACAGGATTTCGTGCATTATACAATTGAACACTGATGTTTTATATAGGTGTATATATATATATATATATATATATATATATATATATATGTATATATATATATATATTTATATATATATATATATACTGTGTGTATGTGTGTGATATTGCATACTCAATATTGTCACGACGGTAAAGTTTCGCTTTTTTTTTTTTCTGTTGAGGTAGAGACCTCGTAATAATACTTTCGACTCGTTTTAGTTAAAAGTTTGTGTTCGGTAAGTTTATACTTTTTTTTTTTAATTTTTCTTGATATGGTAATTGGTAATTGTGTGGCTTAGAGCATAGAGTTGCCTTGATATTTGTTTTGATGTCAATCTTGCATCATGTTAGCACCGCGAAGTAAGGTACAACATTTTACGTTACGAGACGTTATTAGTGATGGGCTTGCATTTGGACAAGGCCAAGCGAGGCATCGTAAACATTGACGAAGGTGGGAACGAGAGCAGTGCTGGATGTGTTGACAGATCTTTGTCGATTGCAACATTTGCTGTAGCGCGAGGATACATTAAGTTTTGTAATCGACAAGTGACAAAAACACTACCGTGTGCTCCTTCCTCCCCTTTCTGTAGTTTACGTTCTGGTTAAAGCGAAGTCGTTTCCCGCTGATGTTCAGTCTTCTTTCGTGCGAGTAAAGTTTGACCTTCGGGGAGTATGTCATGCGCACAAGACCACAGGAGAAGATGGTAGAGGGGTGTGTGTTCGTCGATTGTCGTTTGTTTGCACAAAAAGGAGTGTATGACGATAGCTGGCGATCGTAAGTGGGGCAGTGTGGCCATGATGGCGCTGCGCAGGTGGCGTAAGTGACGGCGCCAGTAATAACACAGCAAAGTAAACTTTTGGGAGGTTTTGCAGTGCTTTAGAAAAGATTTAAAAAGTTTTCAAAACGTTTTTGTATCGGTAATGTAGACTACTCGCCTGAGGGCGTGGTTTTAAATAGTCGGGGAGACTAGCGCTGGAGAGCAGTATGTTAGTCGACGTCCTGGAAGGAGGAGTTAGGCTTGGAAGCTACTAGGTAAGCATGACTTAGCCATCTAAAGTTACGATAAGCGCCTAGGGCGAGACTTATTTTTTTTTATCATGTAAATTCTTAGTTTTTATTGTCACGGTAGTGTGGAAGAACCTCTTGTAACTTTTGCTTCATTGATAGGTTATGTACCGAGAGTAATACCGTCTTTCTTTCGTTGAATACCAAATTTAAGTTTTAAAGAATAGTAACGTTTAAGGTATATGTTTTTTTCTGGTTAACTTTTCAATCGAAATAAAACTAATAAGTCTTGGTGGTCTCGAAGTCGTTTATTAATACAGCATATGGATTATGTTATAGTTTGTTTTTGTGCCATATGGAACTCGATAAATACAGCTATACATAGCGGACAGATGTACTTGTTGAATAGACTCGTTTGAGACTATAATGAAGTAAAAAGGATCTGGAGATGAAGGTTTATAAGGATAACGAGAATCAACATAAATTTTTCTTGAGGATGAAATGTTTAACTTGAAAATGTTAAATGTAATAAACACGTTATGGTAACGAATCAAGTAGTTTATTTATTTATCAGTAACATATTGAGATAAATAGGGAACTGCTTTCACAAACGCCTCTTGCATGCCATGTACTATTGCTCTTATCGTGAGTTACCAAACCCGTAGTATTTATTAGTGATTTATATTTATTTTAGGTTAGATTACCTACTTTTTCTGGTATCTTGATAAACACTCTTTTCTTTTCTAATGTTGAAGTAGTTGGAAGTGTAGTTCTTGACCAAGGTAACAACAGGGTACCATTATTTACTGAGGCCTACACCTAGGTTACCAAATTACCTCACCCAGTGACTTTTCCTCACCTCCGTATTTCCATCTATTTACTTCTTCTAGAACTGTGTTAGATTTTTAAGAACTATCCCCAGTCGGTGGTAAGTTTGTGAGACAACCCCTTAAGTTTTTTTCTTTTATGGAGTATCTCAGAACCGTGCCGATAATATTATAGGAAATGATCTGTTTTTAACCATTTTTCGGTATATACCTAGCCGCCATCAGCGATGAGAGATGTGATGAAACAAAAAGAAATCCAAACACACTGCACATCAAATATCCCATATAAATAATTTTTAAAAAATCTTTAGTTTACTTGTAATCATACTGATATCAGCGAGGTATGTTCTTAATTGACTTAGCTACATATGAAGACATTTACTTACACGAGTGTTTAATTTTGACCAAAAGTAATTTTTTCTTGTGCTTCATTTGTTAAAATTGCAAGTTTTTTATTTTTGTCTGGTAGGTTGCTGGCTATGAGCGAAAAGAGGAAACTAGTGAAGGGGGAATTTGTTAACCCGAACTTTGCCAAAGTAGTGTGGCGATTTAATATGACTGAACAACAGGTATTTCGAACTGTTCGTCTTCCAATAGTTTGAAAAAATTTCTCGATCAGCTATAGCACTTCCATAATTGCACAGGTGGTGCTGGAAACGTTGCTGCAACGTTACTATGTGCTAAGTTCGTCTCAGACTATATAAACATGTTGCCTGCACGTGCCAGAAATGTTACAACTACAACGTTGCCGAGGCGACCTAGCAGCATGTTGCCTGTACGTGCCAGAAATGTTACAGCTGCAACGTTGCCGAGGCGACCTAGCAGCACGTTGCCTGCACGTGCCAGAAACGTTACAACTGCAACGTTGCCGAGGCGACCTAGCAGCACGTTGCCTGCACATGCCAGAAATGTTATAACTGCAACGTTGCCGAGGCGACCTAGCAGCACGTTGCCTGCACGTGCCAGAAATGTTACAACTGCAACGTTGCCGAGGCGACCTTGCAGCAAGTTGCCTGCACGTGCCAGAAATGTTTCAGCTGCAACATTGCCGAGGCGACCTAGCAGCATGTTGCCTGCACATGCCAGAAATGTTTCAGAAGCAATGTTGCCGAGGTGACATAGCAGCATGTTGCCTGCACGTGCCAGAAATGTTACAGCTGCAACGTTGCTGAGGCAACCTAGCAGCACGTTGCTTGCACGTGCCAGATGCGTTACATGGGCAATGTTGCTGATGGGACCTCGCAGCACATTGCCTGCATGTGCCATAAATGTTACAGTTGTGACTTTCCCCACCATACCAGTTAGTTTCATTTCTGACCAACAGATGCCATACATAAATAACGTCTATTATTTTGTATTCACATGTACAAATAATCCAAAAAGTCTGTGTTTTACATGAGATAATGTGGTATCCCATTTACTGTATTATAAAAATCTTAAAATTTGGGGAAACAACATTGATCATTGTAAAACTATTTAGTATTCACTTAATTATGACAGGGATGGTAAGAATTATATTTTATTTAAGTACCATTAATAGTGGAATACTTTTCATATCAGTGATTGTGCATCCAAATGATCAAAATCAATACAAACAAAGGTAATTTTTCGTACTTACATTTCGTCATTATTCTGACATTAAGTGATGATGATGTAAATATTTGCACTTTGCGTAAACGTGTACAGAAGATAAAAAAATGATCCTAGAAGTATTGAAATAAGGCGCTGGCGAAGTGCGGGCAACGTTGCAATGTGACGTTGCCTGCACGAGATGTTGGCACGTTGTCGGCACCTATTCTGCACATTTCTGGCTCATCACAGCACGTTGTAGCAATGTGCAGGATGTGTGCTATTAATGTGCTGGCAACGTCACATTGCAACGTTGCCTGCATGAGACATTGGCACGTTGTCTGCACCTATTCTGCACATTTCTGGCACATCACAGCACGTTGTAGCAACGTGCAGGATGTGTGCTATTAATGTGCTGGCAACGTCACATTGCAATGTTGCCTGCACGAGACGTTGGCACGTTGTCGGCACCTATTCTGCACATTTCTGGCACATCACAACACGTTGTAGCAACGTGCAGGATGTGTGCTATTAATGTGCTGGCAACATCACATTGCAACGTTGCCTGCACGAGACGTTGGCACGTTGCCGGCACCTATTCTGCACATTTCTGGCACATCACAGCACGTTGTAGCAACGTGCAGGATGTGTTCTATTAATGTGCTGGCAACGTCACATTGCAACGTTGCCTGCACGAGACGTTGGCACGTTGTCGGCACCTATTCTGCACATTTCTGGCTCATCACAGCACGTTGTAGCAACGTGCAGGATATGTGCTATTAATGTGCTGGCAACGTCACATTGCAACGTTGCCTGCACGAGACATTGGCACGTTGCCTGCACCTATTCTGCACATTTCTGGCTCATCACAGCACGTTGTAGCAACGTGCAGGATGTGTGCTATTAATGTGCTGGCAACGTCACATTGCAACGTTGCCTGCACGAGACATTGGCACGTTGCCTGCACCTATTCTGCACATTTCTGGCACATCACAGCACGTTGTAGCAACGTCACAATGTTACAGTGTAACGTGCAGGCAACGTTGCCGTGCTGTTAGGGTTCTTATCGAGATCGTTATTGAAAGGTAACGATAGACAACCCGAGAAACTTAGAATAAAGTTTCAGGCAGTGGCTACTTCCCCGCAGTACATCGCACACGGCGGCAGGTATAGGTACCTACTATAAAACTTGCGACAATTAGCTACATTTTAAAATATTTGTGTTTGAGTCCGCAACGTAATAATATTTAAAATATCCACACCGTTTTACTGTCTATGCTTGTGAGTTTTGCATATATAACTATATGTGTATACAAAAACGTTTTATTCGCGGTACTTTAGTTACCAAAGTATCAAAATGTATAGCTACAGAATTCATTCTAATAATGACGCTCATGCTTATATATCAGACACTGGCTACATAATCATGTACATGAAAATCAGTAATACATTTTAAAAATGCAGAGTACACAACCCTTCACCCAAATTATAAAACACCTATGATAATTTTAAAATGTAAAATTAAAAGAGAAGTTGGTACTTGAGTAATAAAGTAAATAGAAAAGGTGTGAAACATTACTGAAACGTCATTTTAATTGAATTAAAAAATTAGCACACGAATCAGCAAATGTTAGTGATATATACAATACCAACATTATACATGACTGTGCGGGGCGAAGGGAGATCCAAGAAAACTGGAAAATCCTTAAGATATGTCAGCGTTATCATACACATTAAAAAATAATTAATTTAAAAGCTTAAAAGTGAAAATTTAGGTATGTTATAAATAGAGACATGAACTTTTCGCGAAAAGAAATTTGACTCACTTTGTGTCAGTGACTTGTGTGCACGTCTGCAGACTTGCTTCACAGTCAGAGATTGGATGTTTTGACATTCGTGTGTCGTGGGGTTTTACACGCAAATCACAGACGTGTGGTGTTACAGTAACCTTATTGTGATTGGTACAGTCAAATGAGAAACGTCACAGTTCAAAGGCACGCTGCCAATATATGTGAAGCAGAACTGCAGACGTGCACATAAGGCACTGGAACAAAGTGGGGCAAAATTCT
>PNEQ01105420.1:21382-80976 GCA_003012365.1 Medauroidea extradentata | reverse complement strand
AAATAAATTTAAAACGAATAGTAAAAGAAATTTGCAAATTTAAAGGTAGATACATAAATTTATATTTGCCAAATTACAACCAAAACAGTTATCGGATGATTATATAACTGAAGAGTGACAGCTTCCCTCGCACTCATGAAAAAGTGACTTAATTTGATCCGACTGGCATATGCGAGTTTTCAAAATCCAGTCAAGTTTTGTAGAGTCTAAATAAAAGTGAGAGAGAGAGAGAGAGAGAAAGAGAAAGAGAAAGAGAAAGAGAGAACGCTGAAAAATAATTCGATAAATTTTGTTTGGTATAAATTTTTTGTTTATGAATATTTCTGTAAGGTTTAAATAATAAGGAAACATATTTTTATTTACTCATATTGTTTTTAAAATTAAAGAAATTAAGGGTCAAAGTACAAAGTTGCGTAAAGGTCAAGATCAAATACAATACGGCTGACGTTCACCTGGAACGACAGAGCATGAGTTAGTAATCTCAAAACAGTTTCTTTGCAGCAACAAAAGATTGTTTAAATATATAAACCACGGCGACATATCTTTGCCGGGAAGGTTTTTAGCTTGCGGTAATAAAATCTTGTCTTATAACAATACTAATGCAGAAAACCTACGTTTTGTGCAAATTTTGTTAAAGTTTTCTTTAAAAATAATACATGTTACTATAGGAAATATAATTTTTCAAACATAAACCCTGTGCTATAAATACCTCAACTATTTTTACCATAAAAATTTCAAATAAACTGTGTTAATAATAACTACATATTTGTTACCGTTATTGTGAATTTAAATTAATAACAAATGTCTTTGCAGCAAAGTGTTTTAGAGTGTAGCCACCGAACGGCGGATTGCTAAGCGTACTTGAATCGTACAATTATTCCACCGCTGAGCTCGGATCGCATATAATTAGATATAATGGTATATCGCGAAAGTATTTTGGGCCAAAATACGCTTGAAATCGCAGTAGTTTCTTGTGAAATGTATGATTTGGTGGTGTACGACTGACACAACATAGCTGTCTGCAGACTAACAACAGGTATAAAATATTACTAGGGCTAGGAATAATTCGCAAGTTCAACGACCTGCATGCTATAATCCATTAGCCTGTGTATACCGAAGCCCTACCATCTGTCCATTACCTGCTACTATTCACACAGCAGACAATGAACGATTAGACGAGGCTTGAGTATGCATAGGACATTCCATTCTAGCATGAAGGTAATTGAACTCGCGAATTTTTCCTAGCCCTAAATATTACCATAACGGGAATCTTATTGGTTCAGAGAAGTAGGGCAACAGCTCCACGTACAAGAGAAAGCAAGTAATAATCTGCAACCAGTCAAGTTTTCCCGCGATAAATCATAATCTCTACTTAAAATATTTACCATGTTATGTAATCATTTCAGTATGTAGAAATATTAAAATAGTTTCGTCCGAAACGCGTGTCTTGCGTATTGCATAGTTGTGATAAAATCGATGTGAATATTTTCCGAAACGGAAAATACAATGGTAAAATGAAGACTTGTAAATTAAGATGGCCGCCTGCCCAGGCCCCCGAGAGGTGTGCTGAGATTCTTAGCAGAATATTCTACTGAACTTGAATGATGTCTGCCCAGGAATAGCGTTTAAAGAGCGTTACACTTGTGTATACCAATTTCAACTTCACCACTACTTGTTAAGGGTGTTCATGTGGTAAAAATTCATAATTTTATATTTGCTTGGCATAGTGTTACTTTTATAGACGTTACTTGTGACTACATTTTACACTTGTAGAAATTTTTTAGTTCTCATAGTTTTCCCATGGTTGCACGTCAAAGTCACAATTTGCAAGTTACAGGAACATAGATACAACGAAAACCAAGTGGCTTGCTCGAATGAAATAATTTACACTGAAATAAGATATAATGGGCACTATGCTAAAAGATTCAAAAACACAGAATGGAATTCCTTTGTACTATTCAAAAAAATCCTAAAATGACGAAAATTTACCTCATTTATGGCAATTTTTAAAAAAGATAAAATGACTTTGTTGAGTGTTTCTAATTCTTTTAGCACAGTGCCCATTATATCTAATTTCAGTGTCAATTATTTCATTCGAGCAAGCCACTTGGTTTTCGTTGTATCTACGTTCCTGTAACTTGCAAATTGTGACTTTGACATGTCGCTATGGGAAGACTATGAGAGCTAAAAAATGTCTACAAGTGTAAAATGTAGTCACAAGTAACGTCTATAAAACTAACACTATGCCAAGCAAATATAAAATTATCAATTTTTACCACTTGAACACCCTTAAAGCATATTTTCTAGCGACCGAAAATGACGAAAATGGGTGTTTTGGTGGTCTTTTTAGGTATGAAAGTATTGGACAGAATATTCTAAAAAGTATAAGCGTGTACAATATAACTTTAACTTTAATATTACGTCATAAAATGATAGGGTCACCATTGAAAGTCTCATAGAGGTGAGTTTTCGGCGAGAAGACTGCATGTCAGTTCAGTGCCATGCGCATAGAAGCTAGGGCAAGACGTGATGCGCGCATTTTCTCGTCCATACCGCTTACCCTTCACTGAAAATTTTAATTGTTTAAATTTTTTTTATTTGTACTATGTATGTTTTGTTTTGTAGGCTTTTCTTTACTGTAACGAAAATTTTTTAGCTTTTACAGATTTTGTATTATACCACATTAAAGTAAGAATTTGCAAAAAAAAATGGTTACATGCATAAAAGAAAAAGAAACTTACTTCCGGAAATTAAAAAATTACACCCTCAAGCACAGTGTCATAGACTATGACATACACGTATAAAAACCAAATTGATTAGTTTTTGTATTTAAAATACGTTTTTTATCAGGGTATTTATTTTAAATTCATTGTTTTTTTGTAACTGTTTGATTAAAAAACTGGTTTTCAATTTGTCAGTAAACCGAAAATACCAGGAATATTGTTACCCTGAAAAAAATCCATTACAATTTTATTTGCTTAGTATAAAATGTACATATATTTAATATCAAACAATTAGAATCCCAAATATCGTTTAGCCGTGAATGGTTAAGTAGTTCGTATGTTCACGAACTTAAATGTTCAATTCTATTTTCAGAACAACATTTCTCCCCCTACATGCACTTAAAAAAGTTAAAGTATTAGGCTTATTTTTTATTAACTATCACCGCCCATTATTACACATTTCGACCTGAATAATCTCATCTAATGAGTTGTAGAAATTGCAGTTTGCTCAGTTGTTATTCGCACTCTGACAAACAATGTATTTTTTTCGCGTTATAATTGACCATGTATTCAGATTATGACAACCAATTCCCGAACAACCTGTGTAGGAATGCACTTGTAGATGCTTGCTGAGAATCAGAACCTACATCCCTATTTGCTTTTTAAGAACATGCTATCTTGTTTCTACTTATTTAATGATATAATTGTTTTACGCATAAACAAAAGCATATATCAAAAACCTGTTTGGCCACTTTGTTTAAAATCGTTTTCTTCATATTGGCTTACTTTTCAAGGCAGTGGATACTATGGTTTTAGCTAGCTATGCAGTTAACGAAATTTTGTAATTTACTTTTTAGTTGTAGTTGTATACTTTCTCTTCTGGAATTGAAAAAAAAAAAAATCACGGCAAAAAACATTTCAAACAAAACCGCTAAACTTATTTTTGTATCAGCTCTCGCAAAAACAGTAGAACAAGAGAGCCTTAATTTATGCCTTTGTTCTCAGCTAACTGCCCAAATATTTGAAGTGGCGTAGTTGTAAATTTGAGGTGAGGGGGTTTTACGGCACTTTAACAACGAGGTATTGAGAGCCGACGAGGGTGAAGTGAAGGGACAACACAACAGTCATTCCCGAGCCAGATTCGAATCCAGGACCTTTCGCACCGTAGACCAACGCCGAACCGACTATGCTACGAGGCCGGATACTTAATTGCAAAGAGGGAATCGAATACTAGAAAGTTTGTATTTTCTTCTCTATTTGGAAACCTACTGTAACAATAGCTTTTTTAAGGGGGTTGACTTAATGTTATCCAGCAGTAACGCATAATAAGACGTTGACATTGTGTTAAAGGTATTGTTGTGGTCCGTAACTTACAGATGGAATCTTGAGCGCAATGACACAAAATTGGGAAACGAATATTCTTAGTTGTGCTTTCAACACAGCGGATTAATTCACCGCTTAGTTCAAAAGAATTGCAAAAAATTTAATTACACTTACTTTACTAACATTCGTGTATATGTCGCAATTTTGCCAACGAAGCTGTTATCGTCATTCCTTACGTGTTGAAATATTGATAAGAATGTTAGCAAAACTGACAAAGAATATCGAATGCTTGAATTAAATTCAAATATTTTTACACATAAACATCAATGCATTTGTCAGAGATTATACTTGAAATATCATACAACACGAATAACTTAATTGATAAATAACTGTTAATTATTTTATTACCTTTGTCCTCAACGTGGGTGTTATCTTCCTTTGATTCAGATTCATCATTAACTATCTTCAGTCTCGTGGCAGCAAGTTCACTCGATGTTGCCTAAAAATGGAAGTATATTAATACATTTTATCAAGTAATCAAATAGATACTAGGTCACAACATATTTCACTTGATTGCATGCTATATCTATTGAGGGATTTTGTGATAAGAAACAGGTTATTTTGAGATGAATCATCTTAAAACATGTACTGCTGTCTGCTACAGCTACGTAAAACCATTCAGATTGTATCAATTTATTAGAAATAAACGACATAAACATTTTGCTAATGATATTCGGATGTTCGTAATGTAAGAATTTAATAAAATATAAAATAATTAGAAATTTACATGATAGTGGTAAACAAAGTGTGGGGGATTTGAAGTGTGTTATATAGACGATGTGAAACCGACTACTTGTGTAGCAAGCTTGCGTTATGTAAATACGCTTCTTTGTATAAGGAACAGTGTGGCGAGTGGTTCGTGACTACTGTAAATGAATTGTTTTGTTCAGACTGTTCAGTTAGTATGTAATTACTATTTCATCCAACTTAAACGCTTGCATTACAACTTTATTAAAATAATTACTCTGTTGTGAGTACAACTCTTAAATGCAGAAAAAAGGGTATGTGATTTTAAATGTTTACTCTTGGTTTTCGCATGGAGCTTTTATAGAAGCTATTTGTATAGCCATTTACCTCTTTTGGTTGAGGCCGTCACTGATCATTCAAGGTTTAACATTTTGTACTTTATTATATTCCCTTTTTATTTTCTTTATTTCGCCATTTTTAGAGTGTATGTTGGTCAAATTGTAAGTTGTCAAGGTATGTTATATTGTTTGGTATTGATTAATTGAAAATTGGATTTGCAAATCAACAAAAAATATTGTAACTAAATCGGGAAAATGTCCCGATTCTATTCTTATTGAACTGGAACGGAGGTTTTAGTTTTGTGTCGGCAGGTAGGAGAGGGGAGTGGAGAGTCAGTGGGCAGTGTTATTGTAAGGGGCAGCCTTGAAGCGGGCAGCGCGGGGAGAGGTCGGGTGTTGACGGCTGTCGAGGGCAAGCGGTGTATGCTGGTCGCCTGCGAACAGTGATTGTGAAGGAGAGCCGTCTGTCCGTTGTTTAGAACTGTTTATTATTCTACGCTGCATTACAGGTCATTGTAATATTTATTTAATACGTCAACACCGATAAGCCTCTTTATGTTATTTTTGTGTACTACATTCGTAAAGTTAACCAGAGATTCTCCGACAGCATAGTCTGAAATGTGTTCTATAATGATACACTAGTGTGACATCGTGTGGATATTCTGCTTGCACGTCTTTGTTATTGGAGTAATATAGTGAAATATGGCGGCGATATCAGTTTTTTTTATTCAAGTTCGGTGCGCCTATGAGTCGCCACGCAAATACTACAGTCATCAGTGGACTGGGATCAGCTTTAAGTGAATTTCCTGATCAGCCGTTTCGTCATCAGCACAAGGGCAAGACGCGGCGGCCGGCGAGTTTACTGATCAACTCTTCAACAACATTATATTCAGATATGAAGTCTCAAGTAAGTTAGCGACTAGTCATTTTTCTTGGTGACTCAAAATCTATGCTAAGCTTTTTGTAAATCTATTTCTTAAGCTCAGGTAACTACAAGATTAGGTTTCGACAGGAAACAAAGCAAAATTTTTACTCGTTATCAGACACTCGCCGAAAGAGTACTACATAAAAAAACTTTTTACATAAGACTTCTTCTTAAATTATTATTCGAATGTTTTCCAGCCTTTTTTTAAAGTGCACTGTGAGAATTTTATGCAATATTATTTTATTGCTCAAGTGCACAAAGTACGCAAGCGCCTGTTCATTGTTGTTATTTCTTATAATACTTATGGGTCAATATATACATTGCCTATATACATATATTTAAACATATTAATAAATAACTGTATTATTAGTATGATAAGTAATTAACAGTATTATTAGCTTGTACACATGGACATTTTTCTGTTGTTATATTCAAGCTATTTAAATTGTGTGATGAGAGCACATTTTCATGAGAACTTGTATACTCAATTGAAATTGTTGCATATTAGCCATGACCCTATGTATCCTCAAATTAATTCAATGTATTGTTAAACGTAAAAAGTTTACTATACTTTGAATCCAGTACTCAAAGGCCATAATAAACTTATTGAGGAAAGTATATGTTAGCAAATCCAACTGCTATAATTGTGGGCTATTTTATTTGCGTACATATTTTGGCTTAGTAATTTACAGCTTACAACAATGTGTATAGTTAAAACTTGGTTCAAAACAATTTTAATTAGTAAATATTTTTATTTTTATATAATATTGTGCATTTATATTTCTACCCCAAATTGTATAGACCTATATTAGTAATTTTTGTATAATTATTTTAAATTAGACTAAATGTTCTTTTTTAATTTTTTTCTGAATTTATAAACTAATGGATTTAGGCCTAATAGACCTGTTTCTTAAATATTTTTAGTAAATTATACAGTGTTTAAATGTTTTACAGGTGGTGTTACAGATATGTGAATGATATTCACATTCAAGATGCCATCTGGTTTTGTGCTTCCTGATATTACTACTTTTTGGCTTTTATAGAAGCTGATCTCACATATTTTTTATCGTAAATTATCCACAAGTAAATTGTAAATACATATACATTTTATACACTTTGCTACGTTTATTATTTTTACTGTCCATAATCTCCTTCTGTCCGTATCTACGACGATTAAATTGGATTAATTAAAGACTGATGGTGTGCCCAGCTAGCTAATGAAATATCACATTTCTCATTATAAAACAATTGCCGACGAACCCACGCATCTCGGGTTGCAGATTCCGTTGACGTTGAACTACTTCGACTTATGTTAGCGAAACAATTAAGTATTTTCTTCCAGTGTTGTAAAGATAATTGACGGAGTTAAGTTATTTGGGAAACGGCCGCGACTATCCGGAAGTCCACTCGACTGGTGACCCCTAAGTACGCTGTCCACACCCCCGCAGTTTGACGACGACGAAGAAATTATCCCTTTTTCACCGGAGTTAAACATGTGTTTCTTGCTTGCTTACATATTCGCTACTCTCTCAGCATCCCGCGTACTCATCTGTAAGCTTGCGTCCCTTCCCCACCCCCGAGCACAAGGAGGTGACTAAGTTCCTCTCAGCCAATCAGAGAGGGGCACCCTACTTCCCGCGAATGCGTGAGTCCGCTATTTACGGCCTACGTTTATTACACAAAATAAAGTTGTACATTTTAACATCACTAAAATACATAAATAATCTTCTTACTTTTTAATATTATTGACATCTCTTAATTAATACATTATTACAATAAGTATTTCGTTACCAGTGTGCCGGAGAAGGCGGGGGAAGAAAGAGCGGGAAGAGAGAGAGAGAGAGAAAGAAAGAGAGAAGAAGGAGGAGGGGGGGCAAGAGCTATTCTTTGGGCTCTAGGACCACATGTGGCTTTGCAGCTGGCCTCCCAGATCGCCAGTCTGACGGTTACTTACTCACAAAAACTATAATTTACATATGTGAACTTATGATAATTACATTACCATATTTGATCAAGTGGCGTTTTGCAGGTTACAATGATACCAAACAAGATATATGTATTGCATGATTTATGATAGTGATAGTTTTAGGTGTTTTTAATTACTATGGATGGCGCATAACATACGCCTTGATGTATGACGAGTACGTCGTACCTATATATACCTCTGACCATCGCACTGTAATAAATATTAATGTTGAATCCACTTAATTGAAACTATTGCCTTTTGCTTAGTGAAATAATATTCATTGTTTAATAATTGCTAAGCAACATTTATATTGTTTGATTATGCAATTTTTTCCCAGCTGCAATACGCACAGTACTTCTCGTCGATTATATGGTGTTTTACAAACAGTGTGTACATATTTGTTAACACGCTAGCTGGCGTTGAAGTTCTCGTTTATCATGGTGTTAGGGTCTTTATATCATATTATTCTATTGTAATATATTCCTTTAACCACCACATGCTTTATGTTTCAAAACGACAGAAATAATTGGTTCTACTGGATAGAAGACTGCAGTATACGAAACATAAGTACACATATGCTCCCATCTATTTGACTGGACCTAAACAGAAACAATGTTTGAACGAACTTTGTCAAAGAGACGTAACAACCATCAATAAGGGGGCTAAGTATTGAGGTCCTTCGCTGCATAGCTTGGCAAAACTGTACGCTGAGACGTTTCGACATGCCTGCGACAAATATAAATAAGACTAAACGTGTTCTTCGAGGAATCCACACCTGCTGAGAAAGTGATTTACTTCTTCCTTGGACGGTGAATTAACAGTTTAGTAATATGAAGAGTACTAGAAAATCGACTTGCGTAGGGGGTGGCGATTGTTCAGCAAACGAAAAATATTCCTCATAGCAAAGAGAAATAAGCCTTTTAACTAGAATACGTACCCGAGGTAGCATGGTCCTGCAATTTCGTCGGACGTATAGGTATTAATGGTGTGCGTGGTTAACTCGAGCATGAAATCTGATTGTAACTTTTGCATATAAGTGGGAAGAATTGGAACAATGGGTTAGTTGCTACCTGCAAGTCAGATAGTCGCCATACAGTGCGTTGAGAGTAAATTTCCAGACAGGCCCGATCTGTGACTGGAGCCAATCTAGAGCGAACGCAAAGTGAAAGTGGTCAGAAATATACTACAGTTAAAGTTTCAATCAAAATTGACTTTTAAACATAAAGTGAACCCGAACTGAACATCGTGTAGGGATGTCTTTTTGCTAAACTGTGTGCTGTAGAACAAATGACAGTAAGAAAAGTTTAGTCTACATTTTCACTTCATAATATTTAATCGAATGGCTTATGCGTTTCCCGTTATTTTTATAAAATTAAACCGTCCTATTTGACTTGCCTAGGACGATTCTAACATCTTACTTTACCAGCCGAACAATTCAATATGACGATCGCTTCGTCTTCGTTCAGTTAATTGCAATGTGTGTATAACGTAAACTTTTAGTCCGAATTTTACACTGCAGTCATCTACCTAGGCGACTAAATTGAATTATCTCTCTCCACTTACACTTCTGTCCAGTCCAGCTGTATTTGTTGTAACGTTTCAAACCGGATTCGTCAGTCCACTTTAAGTTGAATCCGGATTGAAATTTTATTACAAACGCACTAATGGTTACGTCCAAGTTTTCAGGCGTTTGAAAGAATTTTAAGCCTGATAAGAGTATCGTGAAATACAGTTACTTCGACGAAGTTGGCTATCTGCACACCTAACAGAAAACTGTTACGGTGAAGTCAAGTATTGACAATTCGTATTTTTCCCGAATGTCTATCTAAGAAGCATTGCATATTCATGTGGTCTTTCGGAAGTGTCGACTTTCGCTGTCTTCGCCACACGGCACCTCCAACACAAGTACCCACGAAGTATGTACCAGATCTTTAACCCAGAGCAGAATTATCAGTCTTACGCTACTATCAATAACGCACCCGACTGTATCCAAGAGACGTTCATCACAACATTATAGCATCCAGCTGCAGAGTGTACATCACAGAACCCGTGGTCTATTAAGTTTCTCCTACAACAGCTAAGACACAGACTCGTGTGGGCTTTGAAGCTGCACCCTCGAGTCCAAGGTAGTAGGCGACTCAGAGCACATGTCGGTACCCACATCAAATGATGCTATTCGTATCGAAAGGATCTACCTCCGCTGTGCTAAAATGTACAATAGAAGTATATTTTTTATCGAAAGCATTTCTACTCACACTATCAGGATGGGTTTTGTCTTACACACTCAACAAAACTTATATATATATATATATATATATATATATATATATATATATATATATATATATATATATATATATGTGTGTGTGTGTGTGTGTGTGTGCGTGTGTGTGTGTGTGTGTGTGTGAGTATCCAAGGAAATCGAAAACATTATTTATAGTTTATAAGACATTTTAACTTTAATTTTGTAGGTGGTCTCAATTTCGGAAATAAACTTAGATGGCTCATTTTGATACCAATAGCCTCAAATGAGGTCGACTTAAGGTTGCCGCTTTGGTAGACGTATTTTGCGCTTTCGAGGACTATAGACGTGCAGAAGCGGTTATGACGATACATCACGCATCATAGCATCTAGGTGCGCTTCACTGACCTGACGTGATATTTTATCGCCGATAAATTGACTCTATGAGATATTCAGTAGTGATCCTATTATTTCATGGCTTGGTATAAAATATAAAGGTTCATAGTACACCAAACTAAAGCAAGCATCTCGGCTCATGTAAGCCTAATTAATATTTTGATATTATTACTGTTGTATCAACATATAGTAATAAAACGAACTTTTAAGATAACGTGATATAATTTGCAATAATACAATTATAAAAAATACAAAAAAAATTGTACAGTAGCGAAGAATTGAACTCGAAATATAATTTATTTACTCATCAATGCGAGCTCCACACGCTACCCCGGAGCTAAACATGCGCTAGTTAGGACGATGTCTTGTTGGCTATATAATTATTACCAAAATATCAAATATGGCACAGATTGTACAAGCTACGATTCGATATATCGTGTACTTTTCAAAATACAACAATTTTTTAACGTATTTCATACAAACACCGTACAAAATTAGCACGGAGACAACTACGTACGTATTCGCTGCGGACCGCTTGCCGACTGTTTTACGTTTCTTTGTATGCACGTACCATTTGGTTATGAAAGCATTTTCTGCCATGAAAATATTTAAAACGCAAGCATGAACATCCGTTAACACAATATGTTCACATGTCGCCCTCATTTTACGCTGTTTCGGCTGTATTTGCTTGTCTCGACAGCCCTTCAGCTGTCGTTACGAAACGAGAGCCGGTAACGACAGATGGCATCGGATGTGACGTCACCCACAAACTTAGAATACGGAACTGTGGAGACCAAACGAGAATCGATAAGTAGCGACAGATTTTATCGTTAAGACAAACGTAGAATAAGCTCCCTGGGCAAGCGACCACTTTAACTTAGGATACCTGAGCATTCAGATTCCGAGTCGAACCAGTGACCTGCTATCGGCTGTGCAGGAGTCCATGTTCGAACATGAGAATACAATGAGCGAAGTTATCGCGTTTCTCCTGTCCCCACGTTGGCTATTTTGATTCAGTGGAATAGTACTTTAAAAACATTCTCAAGGCTTGGTTTCACCAGCCATATTGGATTCTGTACCTCGGAGCCTGAGAAATG
The DNA here is from genome assembly GCA_003012365.1 of Medauroidea extradentata. Classification (NCBI taxonomy): domain Eukaryota; kingdom Metazoa; phylum Arthropoda; class Insecta; order Phasmatodea; family Phasmatidae; genus Medauroidea; species Medauroidea extradentata. Next base: position 69,219 of record PNEQ01105420.1, on the reverse strand, counting down.
TAAGTCCGAAAACTAAGGTTTTCATGCAGTAAAATAAGTCTAACGCATGTGTAAACTAATAATGCTTCAAGTCGTAAGAAAGCATAATAAAAAGGTTCATTGTAAAGAAGAAAATAGGCCTCTTTAAAACGAAATTTTGAAACTGTTGACATCCACTCCAACAAGAAAGTAATCATTTCCTGTCATTGTTTCTAGGTTTGTGCTTTTAAAATTAGACGATATTATTTATTACGGCCTATTAGTGGGGCAAAATAATTATATGAGTGAAATAACATTGTCATTGACATTTATAAGTTGTAACATTTTAGATGTCTTGAGAATTTATATTCATCAGTTTCTATTTTTAGCTCGACGTTCGTCTTTCTTTGTGTAGTGAATAAATTTAGCCTTAAACTAATATGTTGAGTTTGATTCCCTGTTTTTAATATAATTGTGAGAAAAGACATATAACAAAATTAATTAAAGGAAACAACTAAACTTAAAAACTGGTTGACAGTCTCCTCAGCTAGATTGAATGGTACAGACAAATATGAAGCAGCACAGGAATGTAAGGGTGGCGAAAACGGCGGATTCCCTAGCAGAATAACTAGCCAGGCATTGTCCAGCATGACTGTCACATGCGAGAAAACGTTAGTGTCTCTCCCGGGAATAGAGCCCAAATTTTATAGCGATACCGGAAGTGTGCTCGGACAATGCGCCAGGGTTGTCCCCTACGGTCTCCCCCATCCCCCTTTCTAAATTCACTAACCTATGTTCTTTAAAAAAAGTATGAGCTTTTTGAAATACATAAATCATGCTGGTAAACGTATGAAACTTATGAATTTCATTATGGAAATAAAGTGAGTAGCAGCTAATTAAAAAATGAACATTTGTATGACGATTGTTTTGCTTTCAAATGCGGTATATTTTTCAAACATTTGAGGAAGTATGGTACGTTTTCGCAAAGCAAAATTTAACTAAGTGTATATGTATGTTCTAAATATTTTAACATATAACATAAAACCATTAATCATATTAAACCAATTTAGAACATACATTTCCCGAAGCCCTAAAGTCAGTAGCCCTAAAGTCACTAGCCCTAATTCGCGCCATTCAGTTTTAAATGATCGTGTATGATCGGAAAAGAACGCAAGAAGTTACTACGCTTTCTCGCGATGTCTCTCCTGTCCGGAACTACAGTTAAGTGCGGAGCCAAAAACGTTTACTAAAAAAAAATATTGTGTTTTTATTTGTAATAATTAGGTATGAGTTGAAGACAAACATTTGCAGCCTGAACGAGTTATAGCTGAACTGAAATATTGTCTTACGAAATCTATGATAAAAATCAATAGAAAATTGTAGTATTAGGCAGTAGATGTTTGATAAGATATTGCCGCTGTTCAAATTTCCCATTTAAAATACGTATCTATCTTCTCGCAGGGGTTAAATTGATTCAATAATTTTTTCGTGGGTATTTGAAAACTTTGCTTACAATAACAATTATTATGTATAAATTAAGTAAAGAAATTTAGCCGAATGCTATTAATTGTGATATATTACAAGAAAAAACTCAGTTGTATATTAGGCCTATATCTTAAATGTATGCAAGTCTTAGAGTAAAACCGTTATGCTAGGCGGTTAGGTAACAATGGGAAAGCAAACCCAGAAATTAACGGTAAAATGTAATTACTTAATTCAATTCTAAAAGAAAGCCATTTAAATTTTCTCATACAAGGAAATCTTTACAGCACGGCAATTCTACTTGCACAATGATCATGTGCTAAACATCACATTGCCTGAAAATGAACAGTTTGCAATAAAACATCAGTTTTGATGAAACAGCTAGTTTCGGCAAACACAAAAGAAATGGTTTGGTCCTAATGCTATGCAACTCAACATAATGTCCATATGCTCTATATTGTCTTCTAGGTGTTGTAATGTCACATACTCCGATTACATTCAAATTATATTTAATGACTTTCTTGGGAATGTGAATAGGAATTCGATCCATAGAAACTCTGTCTGGAGTATGAGCATTAACATTTAATTATTTCTTGTATGATCGTCCTTTATTATTATTTTGGTATTAACAAAAAAAAAACCTTGATCTGAAACCAGCTAAGTAATAAATTACGACAAATGCGTGTATTTAACTATTTAAGTACTTACGAGTGACACATATACTTTAAGTGCTTTGAAGGTATGATATAGCTTGAATGAAAAGTGGGTATATCCCTAAATTAATTTTCTTTCCAGGTTATCTGCGTTGGCCGAACTATGTAAAACTTTTATCTCCTAATTTATGATTTTTTAACATAAGACACCATATTGTAAATTTTTTTTGATAATACTTTGCAGATAATTCTTAATATAATATTTATGTTGGTTTTCACCTGCCGTTTAGAGGCTTAATAATTAATAACAAAACTATTATGAACAATGTTTGCGATAGTTGAAAAAATTTTTACTTCAAAATAAACGTAAATATTTGCCATAGCATTAAAGGAGGACAGAAATTTCAAATTATATTCCAAAACATGTTCGCATATCTCACAGTTCTATGTTGTCCACTCTACACTTAGATGGAACACGAACTTTACTATCAACAAGTTGTTATATGTTAAACTATCCTTTAAATATGTATATCAAAGTTGTATAACTAAAATTTCTATGCTACGATTACTTGAAAATGTTATATATTCCTATTAAACAATATTGTTACGCCGATAAAATATTGTGGAAGAATATTTTATTTATTTATTTATTTTTTTTTGTTTTTTGTTCATATGGTCGTTATATTTTGTTAGGTTAACCTTTCGCCTCGTGTTGGGGAGTTTCATTCTTGAGCTAGGCCGAGGAGGTGTTGTTGAGATTTAGAATTTAGTTTCTCCAGTTTTTTTGTTTAGCGATCTCGCGCACTGTTCGTCTCCCGTGCTGTTAGTAACAAGCTGAGTTATCGTGTCTTAAAGGCGTGATGTGAGGCGTGTATGCACGTGCATAGCTTTTTTTTTGGGGGGGGGGGGCACTGTACGCTGTAGCTTGGTCGAGTAGCGAGTGCTGGCATACGCGACCTTGGAAGGTGGTTATCGATCGGAGGCGTACGCCCACCTTCCCCCCACATTTGCTCTCTCTCTCTCTCTTTTCTATCTTTACTCTCTCTCTCTCTGCACGCACTGCGAAACGACTCTTTCAGTCTCTTTCTATTCTGATGCTCTCTCTCTCTGTCCTTCCCCTCCCCCTCTGGCTCTTCAATCCTCTATTTCTGTTGAGGTAAAGACCTCGTAATAATACTTTCGACTCGTTTTAGTTAAAAGTTTGTGTTCGGTAAGTTAATACCTTTTTTTTTTTAATTTTTCTTGATATGGTAATTGTGTGGCTTAGAGCCTAGGGTTGCCTTGATAATTGTTTTGATGTCAATCTTGCATCATGTTAGCACGGCGAAGTAAGGTACAACATTTTACGTTACGAGACGTTATTAGTGATGTGCTTGCATTTGGACAAGGCCAAGCGAGGCAACGCAAACATTGACGAAGGTGGGAACGAGAGCAGTGCTGGATGTGTTGACAGATCTTTGTCGATTGCAACATTTGCTGTAGCGCGAGGATACATTATGTTTTGTAATCGACAAGCAACAAAAATACTATCGTGTGCTCCTTCCTCCTCTTTCAGTAGTTTACATTCTGGTTAAAGCGAAGTCGTTTCCTGCTGACGTTTATTTTTAATTCGTGCGAGTAAAGTTTGACCTTCGGGGAGTATGTCATACGGACACGACCACAGGAGAAGAGGGTAAAGGGGTTGTGTTCGTCGATTGTCGTTTGTTTGCACAAAAAGGAGTGTATGACGATAGCTGACGATCGAAGGTGAGGCAGTGTGGCCATGATGGTGCTGCGCAGGTGGCGCAAGTAATGGCGCCATTAATAACACAGCAAAGTAAACTTTTAGGGAGGTTTTGCAGTGCTTTAGAAAAGGTTTAAAAAGTTTTCAAAACGTTTTTGTATCGGTAATGTAGACCACTCGGCTGAGGATGTGGTTTTAAATAGTCGGGGAGACTAGCGCTGGAGGGGAATATGTTAGCCGACGTCCTGGAGGGAGGAGTTAGGCTTGGAAGCTACTAGGTAAGCATGACTTAGCCGTCTAAAGTTACGAGAGAGCATCAGAATAGAAAGAGACTGAAAGAGTCGTTTCGCAGAAGAAATGCGCTGAGTGTTTGAGTGTTTCAGGTATGGCATGTTTTGCCATCTTGACGAGAGTCGCTTGGTGATCGTGGTACGAGACAGACGTGGTGTGACCTGTGGAGAGGGTCATGGTCTGGTCAGCATGGTTACTTAAGTTAAGTATACTAGGTTTTTAACCTTTTCTTGTAGTTTGTAGATATTTTGTTTTCTGCTGATAGCGTCATGTAGTTGATTTATTGTACGACTGCTTGGCGGTCATGGAAGCAGTCTGCTGTTAGGACCCGACACAATATGTAGAGAAGCTTGCCGAAGCGGTGATTGTATTATACTGTCGCTAGACCGCCTAAGTTTCTTTGATGCTATGAAATGCGAAAGTCGTTGTTGAAGTTGAAGTTAGGATTGACGCTATTGGAACTGATAGTCGAATTATCTATAAGATAACTTTATTTTTTTTCTTATCGTTAGTTTAGCTCATTCTACTTCCTTAATTGTAACTGTGGTAGTACACAAGTAGAGCTGAGTATTTTATTGTTTTCCTTTGGTCTATTAACGAGTGTGTAGGACATTGACTTCTTGTCCAGTTACAGGTCGCGAATAACTTAATTTACTATATCATTGTTTGTTTAAGGTTTTTAGCAGTAATTTCTAACATTTTATTTATTTTTAGAATTTGTCTTTTCTTGTGGTGATATCGATTTTGCTCTTTATTTAGTATTTTTTTCTTTATCTTACTGTTTAAAGGAATATTCTATTGTTGTGTTTTAAAACCCTTCTTTTTCTCTTGGTTGAGGACCAAGGTAATAATTCTCGCGAACAACAGTCCTTTTTTTTTGTGTATTATTTTAAAATTCAAAATCTTTAAGAATCTTGCCGAATAAGCTGCTGTAATTTTTAAAATGTGATTATGTGCATAGTTGTGATTTTTATTACTATCTGTAATAGGCTAAAGAAGCCTTACTGAGCTATTTCCGTGAGATTGTTGTTTTTAAATGTTGTGAGAAAGAGAACACTAATGCTGTAGTATTTAACATAAATAAATGTGTTTTAGGTTTGTTTAACTGAAGCGAAGCATTTTATTTTCAGTATAGTAAATCCTGAGTAACTACTCTTGATATTTAACCTAATTTCAGTTTTACTAGATTATTACTATTTTTATTTTATTGATTATACTAGTTATAATTTAATTTAATAATTAACAGATACCTGAACCTCTCACTTGGTAACTCCGACCCCAGGACCTATGCTCCCTAAAAGCTGCTCCTACCCCTGTTGTGTGAAGTTAAGTTGAGGCTTTGTGCTACCCCTGGTCGCGATATTCATTATTTATATTTATTGTTTTCACTGCACGTGGTGGAGGTCTTTTGTTTGTTTTGCTGATAGTTGTGTTGTTTGATACCATAACAGGTGGAATCGTCGGCGGTTTTGGCTGATGACGATGGCAGCCCTTTACAATATTACTTGATACATTTGTGAATTTACAATTTCTGTTAGTCAAATATTCCGTAAAATTACTATTAAATATAAAACATGCCATAAACGATAAAATTATTTTTTCCCTCAGGTATCAAAATTGAGTAACTTCAAAAGATGAACATAGCTATTGCATATATTATTCGCATTTATTTAAATGGGACATTTTTATTCTTCTGTAACATATCCACAAATAAATAACAATTATTACAGTTGACTGAACTTTTCACAACAGAACTACTATGCTGACAAGTAATTGGATTTGAAATATACATCTTCAATAATTTATGATTTTGGACTAGCCGAGGGGGGAGCACACTTTGTTCGACGCGACACTATTTCGCACGAATTCTACTGGCATCAGTGTAGGGTACTCACAACCAATAAAGCGAATGCACTGTCACGTGTAAATTACAGCCAATAAGCAAACAGTGGTTATTATCAGGAGGTCGTCCCTCTAAAATTCTTACCAATAGTGTGACAATATGGTAAGAAGGTAATTATGAGAGCTTTGCGTAAAAACAGCGCAAAAGCAATGTAATGAAACGGGCCATTTGAGCCGCAAACCAAGCAGGTCGTCAGTTGGCCGAATGGAATCTGGTTTAAAACGCGTTCGAAGAAGTGTCGTCGTTCGATAGTACATATTACAAGACAAGTCGTGTCTGAGATTCTTATCAGCAAGCAGCCTCGCATCTTTTACTGAAACTTTTATACTCTGGGAAAGAGTAGTCTAAATCACATGTATATACATATTTCCTGTCTGTTCCTGTTTTTTAAATCGCTGTGCACCGATTATTTTCTAAAATTTTTAGCCACATCGCACAAGGCATGGAAAACGTCATCATTCTACACGTATATTTGCCCATACATAAACTTCAGAACAATTACTATATGCTGCCTCTTAATAACGTTAGTTCGTTAAAACTCTCATTGAATAAGCTGTCATAGTTTACGTTTAAGTGAGCGTAAGATTGCACAAATAAAGGCATATAACCAACAAATTTATATTACAGTTTTCGGTATTATGGCACATATTTTTCCATATGACCACGGATCTAAATTAGTGTTTTATATATACATTAATGGCACCAAGTATGTGCTTACTTATTTTACCCATGTTTTATAAATTACTTTAATACTTAGTTTTGCAGCAAATTTTAGCTGAAAGACATCAACTCATTAATAAGTACCAATCGGGTTTTCATGTGGGTCATGGAAGTAATACTGCACTTGTGAGTATAATATATGACACAAGACGTGCCACTCATATAAAAAAAATTTTACACTTCTCCTAGACTTTAGCAAAGCCTTTGACAATGTTGATCACGATTATATGCTTGCTAAACTTCAAAGTAATTTTAATTTCTCCACAAATGCAGTCGCTTGGTTCAAGTCTTATTTGTCAGGTATGTGCCAAAGTCTCATCTCTGTCAATTTAAAATCTGATTGGTCAGCAGTCACAAAGTTGGTGTGCCACAAGGCTCGGGGCTTGGTCCTCTTTTGTTAACATTATATATAAACGACATATCGAACTCACTTAAATACACCCGACACCATCTTTATGCTGACGATTTACAAATGTATTCGTCATTCCCTACAGCTTATGCGATAGAGCCGTTGCTGAATTTAATATTGACCTGGAGGCTGTCCTTAACTGGTCTGCTGAAAATGGATTGTCAATTAATCTAAACAAGTCTCAGGCCATTTTGATAGGTAGTATTATACATTACCGAAAAGTTTACTGCCGAATTTTCCAAAAACTAGTATTGGCAATGCGAAAATCTAGTTGATATCCTCCGTGAAGAACCTAGGACTTATTTTGAACGGCACTTTAAATTAGTCTCTACATGTAGTTAGCACATGTAGGATGGCGCTGGCCACCCTTCACTCACTAAAATTCATTAAATATCAATTCCCCTTGCGCATTGAAAAATGTCATGTCCAGGAACTCATTTTTTCCGCTGTTTGACTACTGTGATGTGGTTTACAGCGACCATGCTGACGAACAAGCAATTAGATTGCAGAATATTCCAAATACATGTGTATGGTATATTTTTAAACTTAAAACTCGTGATTGTATTTCAAAGTTTTGTAATGTCGTGGCAACGACTATAAAGCAGGCGTGAATTTCATTGTCTTCTACTCCTAAGAAAGGTTTTATATTTTAAATCTCCTTCCTATTTAACAACCAAATTTTAATTACTTTCCCCTAAATAAAATTGGTACCCTCTCGAACGCCACTCTATCTCTGCTCATACCTAAGCATCGCACTAGTGCTTATTAAAAATCTTTCACAGTTTCAGCAGTGCGTCTGGAATGCATTGGAGGAACATGTAAAACAAATGTTGTTTCACCCCACATTTAAACACGAACCCTTAAAAAAAGTATGAACGCTTATTTTGATCCTTCAGTGTGATCAGTGGATCATTTCGCTTTCGTTAATTAGGTGTGAATGTGTGCGTGATTGAATTGTGAACGACTTCTGAAATGGTTTTTCGTTTTTTTTTTAATTTGTGTTTCGTAATGTATTTTATGTTTTGCAATTTTTAAAACTGTCCTTTGCTTATTGAATAACGTACTTTGATGATCTTAAAAGTTGTAACCACTGTCATTAAGCAGCAGACAAGGAAATTCTGGCTAAATTTTGTGACATGTAAAAACAAGTCGAATTAAATAAAGAAATAAAATAAATATATGTTGGTGTCGATGAGAATCGTATCCGGACACTCCGGGTACACGACTAGGAAGAGAGAAGCGACTCTGGAGAATCCTGAGCACACATGACTATAAGCTAGACACAAGGAGTAATAAACACTGTAGAGAGGACATTATAAAGAAAAATTTTAGACGTTTCTGTATTGCGCTTCTGTACTGTTGGTATATGACAAAAGAAACGTGCAGGCGGACGGCGGTAATCTATAAAATTTAAAATAAAAATTGGTAGCTTTGATGCCCTCTTATAACTTCTCAGGTTGTTATGTAAAGCTACGAAACTTTAATTTTTTTAATATTGGTTAAATATATACAAAAATTATTTTGAAGTGTGTGGGCCATTTATAATGAAAAGGCCAGTTAAAATGTAATTTATTTCGAAAAAATAGCGTCTAACTGAAAATTGATTGTTAGAACTGACTGGCTTTGTTAAAACATTTGTCACGTTCGTCTGAGAAATATATAAAATCAATCTTACATTTAATGTTTTATAATTTCTTATTAAATTATTTTAGTTGATTTAGTATTATAAGCATAACTGAGAAATTAAAGTTGGCATGCCTTTTACACGTAATGTGTCACGAGAAGAAACTTTTGGCCGAATAACTCAGAAGGGTTTACACTTGTAAAGTTTCGATTATCTAATTTTTAAATTTGGATTCTGTAAACTTTGTTTGCAAATTACTTAATGTGTATTTCAAATAACTCTTCTGTTTGGTGTACTTTTTCAGTGTAACAGAATCTCTCCTCCCAGGTGTCATTTCGCTGTTATCGTCACTACAAAAAATGCCATCCACTTTATACTTTGTTTCGGTCATTAGATATAAGGATTTTTGTTTAAGTTTCGAAGCGTATGCTTCCTTAGTGTCTCCCTGTCTGTACAGTAAGATAAATAGCTGAACATGCTGTGTAATTTTTTTTTTTTAGAATTTCTGAAGCAAGAACTTTCACAGTGCTTTAATTTTGATTTTCATTTAAATTTTCCCTAGGTTTATCAGATGTTAGTTTCTGCACTGCAGCTCTAAACATATGTTACCTACGTACTTCATTGGAGCCCTTTTCTAAGATACATTATTCCTGTGCGGACGGAGATGACTTTCTGTGTACTGAAATGTTTTTCAACACTCTTTAGTAAAACTATTTTATATTTTTCAGTTTGGTTTATTCTTTTTTAAACTGTGATTTAAGTTTGGACACACTTATGCAGTGCTTCCATGGTTTTATCTTTGTATTTACCTCCTTCTTTAATTATCATTTCCAATGATAAATTAGTATTTTGTAATTTATAGTCTCTGTACTTACTGTTTTTTTCCTATTTTTGAGTGTTGATCTTCCATTTCTTCCTTTTAATATTTTGTTATCACTAACTTACCTTTGGAATCTTTAAAGACTCCCTTCTTTTTTTATCTTTTTGTAGTCATCTTTATCTTCCTTTAGAATTATCTTGTCTTGTTCATGATTGTTTTTAATTTTTTCTCACTGCGTTACTTTTCTCTCTCTGTATTACTTTCACTCAATCAGTCCGTTTTCTTAACTCGCATTTTTTTAGTGCACATTAGACTCTCATGTTCATGTATCAACAACATAGTTGTACATCCTTTCACTATTAAGGTAACCTTTCATTGTGTAGCGCAATATTTTTTTGTGAAATTGATTTCTTTATTTGATTCTTTTTTCTGAAATGCTTTGCTTCGGATTCTGAATTGAATGTGTTCCAAAGTAAATGCACCATACCGTACGCAACTGTCAATCGTGCAGGATTGGGTCACTGTCACAATTTCATTATATTTATGTGGTAGGCATATCTTATTTGGTTTTGCTTTTACTTTTTAATTTGGGTATTTGTTTTTCCGTTTTATTGCATACGCTGCTTGATTGTTTTTTTTTTTTAACTTTTCTCATACACTTTTATTCCAGCATTGCTTCCTTATTTTTCATAATATCGGCTTACCCATTGTAAAAAACTAAAATATAATGTAAACCAAGATGCGATACAATTATTACAGCACCGCTCACAATCACTCCCCTTATGTAGAACAAAATTGTCACATATTTTAATTAGTTAAGAATTGTCAGTTATTTAAACAACCAATTTTAATTAGTTGTTCACTTATTGTTGGGTCATTCAATGGAATAATATGTGCATATAAATACTGAAGATGCTACAAACAACATGCCTACCGCTAATGTTAATATTGAAATATAACGGTTCAACTGTAAACTGGTTTCAGAACCAGAAATCCACATGTCTAGCATTTTCCCCTGACAACAGTTAAGTTTGCTCCACCAATAAATTCAGAATAAAGGGTTCTATAATGAGAATGGGAACTCCACAGTTCACAGCAAAGCAATTGAGATATTTCTGCCAAAGCTTTACTTAACTTGTAACTACTGTCTGGGAAGTTAAGTGTTGATACACTTGTGGTCATTACAAATTAATCGCTGATCCACTTAGTGATTTAAACTACATTACCTAACGTTCCCTATCGAATATACTAATTATCAAGGAATATTGGTTCAGCTGATAAGTAAACAACTTTTATACACGCATTATAGAGGTAGAAATAATCTACTTTACTTAAAATATATAATTAATTCGGACTACAATACATAAAGGGAGCCATATAAAATGCAATTATTTTTATTGCGATAATAGTTCTTAACAATTTTAACAAGGATAAATCTGGTACTAAGCATCGTTCTTAAGCCAATTATATGTATATAATTAGTATTCTGCTATAGTTTATGACTCGAATAGAGTAAAGTTGATGGGAAAAACGTGCTCGTTGCAGACGGTAAGTACAAATACAGCCGACTTAAAGACAAAAACCACATTTCCGTTACATATTAATATTTTCCCATTAGTGATTTCCCGATTTCGTAAAGTCTATACATGGCTGAAATAAGAATTCCATCAGTAAGTACGCTCGCGATGACTTCGTCCTTGGTTCGGAGCACGAAAATTTGACAAATTTATTGCTTTTTATCGTCGATTATAGTCGCTGTTTTAAAAAATATGTATACTTATGACGGATATAAAATTAACGTTTACACTACAAATACTAGAAGGCGAAGACCTGTACGTACAGCTATGTAACAATTTTCAAAAGTTATTTCGCCTGCTGGGGATACATCATGTTGTACATCGCGACGTATAAACCCTTGTACTGAATATAAATTGAATTATACTTTTGGTTTCAATTATCTATCCTTCTACTGTAATAACGTTTGTCGATCTCTACAATGTAAAGACATCTTGACGTACCGCAAATAATACCACCCAATTTCTTTCTCTCGTCATTGAAACTTAAACTTTGATGTTATTGTGCCCTGAAAAATAAAATTCGCTATATGGATGTCTACAACACACATTAAAAGATGTCGAGTAGTGTTACTAGTTCAAAACTTTTATTATTATGTTTGTATGTACCAGTATTCTAACTAGTACCTACCGTCTCGCAGTCTTGCGAAAACTTATACCAGTTTGACTATTTCTTTGTCATCACAGTCATTCTATTATAGAGTTCGCTATCGAATCAAGTCTTTATCTTTTGTTCAGTTGCTAAGAAATAAACTTTTATACTTGCATTATAAGGTAGAAATACTTTACTTTAAATATATAACTAATCCGGACTACAATATATAAAAGGAACCGTACAGTGCATGGAACTTCCTTGTCAAAACTGATAATATATGTGACTGGGTCAACGAAGCATGGATGAAGCTTCTGTTATGAGGCCTTAGTCTTGCAATGTGACGACATGGAAGTTGATGAGAACGCTAAACAAATGTTTTTTGTTGCTTAATCAAGCAATACATGGGCATGCCTGAGATAGTTTTAAGGTAAAGACTAAATATTATTTCAAAGTATGCGGTGTTTGATTTACAAGTAGTTGATTATATGTTATATGTAAATAACATGAAATGTCTGGGGTAGAAAGAGTTTTTTTAATTAACGTGGTTGTTTGACGATATTAAATATTACGATTTAAATACTTTTTTCATGTACAAAGTAAAGATAGAATAAAAATAGTACTATATGAAACTGAGGTAGCTGTTCTGATATGAAAGAAGGCTAGTGATACGAGATTGGATGATGGTATATGCATGGCTGTGTGATGTGTACATGAAACTGCTCGCTAAGCAGAGACAATGTCATACGTGTGTATATGTACCGCAGAAAAGTGTAATGACCAGTTCGGACAGGTTCTGACTGGACTGTTGGAGAGTGAAGGTAGAGTTGTGAGGGGGTATTCGATGGTAGGTGCGAGGGCGTAGGAGTCGTGTGTTTAGCATAAGTTGTATGAATATGAAATTGTATGCCTGTTTCTTCGATGTAACTGTCCTGATAAATATGTTATTTTCAAAACGAATGATTGATTTTATCGGAAAATGAAGGAAATGTAGCTAATTTGGTAGGAGTGTTAGTGTAGACAATGAAGTTCCGTAGGAGACAATGTCAGTGTAGTTATAAAAAAATGTATTTACCAACATGTTTTTTAAATAATTGATTGATTTTATTGGGAATTGATCGGATATAGCTAAGAAATAAGTCATGTTTAAGTAGCATTCATTAATGGTATTTAAATAAAGTTTTTGATATTATAGTTGCAATGTTAAAAAAACCGATAATTTTAAAATGAATGATCAATATGTATTCTCAATCGAAGGTTATTACTACTAACGGTCATCTAGCTTCTATGTGAAGACACTGGTGACATGCTGTGTAGTGAGAATTATAAAGGAAATAATGTTTAGTCGATGTGTAAGAAAGTGGTGGTAAAGTTGTGAGATGGGGGTGGAGGGCGGTGTAGTAGTTTGAGCGGGTTATAACACGAACGTCAGTGAGAGGGGAAAGTAAGGGTAAGGAAGGGGGGAATTCATCACGTGACTAACAGCCAATTAAAATAAAGGACGGGATAGGAGAGGGGAGGGGGATAAGTTAATATATACATGTAATAAGTTGTGGGGGCATCAGTGTGTCGATGGAGCTCGTCCGGGTAAGACGTGTCGGTAGTTGATTTAATTAAATAATTTTTATATAAAAAGTTTTTTATATAATCATTTTTTAATAATAAGTTTTATATTAAAAAACTTATTTATTAAATACGTGCGGGTTTATAATGGAATGCGAAATCGAAAATTTTTTGGAAGAAACACCAAGATAGCAGCCGGAAACAAGATGGCGGTCGGAAACAAAATTGAGGTAATATTTTTTTCGGGATTTTTCGGAATTTTTGGAAATTTTGAAATTTTTTAAATTTTTTTGAAATTTTTTTGAAATTTTCGAAATTTTGGAAAATTTTGTTAATATGACACTCAAGATCAAGGTCAAAATCACGGTTAAAGGTCACGGTCATCCAACATGGCGGGCGTGGCCGTGACGTCACAACATAGCGGGGGGCTCCTCACTAGGTCGGGCTTCTCACTCCGAATCCATGTCCCAGAATCGGCTAAATCATACTACTCACGCCCTCTAAAGATATCCTTCTGTTGTTAGCTTTTATGTTCTCATTCGTGCCTTGGTTTACATGTTTGTCACACAGTAAAACAAGGCTTTCGGTATAACTTTTTGCCTACTTTACTTTCATAAAATTAACACGTAAAAGTTTGCTTATAGTTATGAAAAAAATTAATAAATTCGATAATCAAGACAAATCAGTTTTGAATGGTTCCTATCACTTCTTCAATCATTGTATCCTTTATGCTAGCTAATCACACTTGTTGGGTTCATCTTACATGTTAGAAGATTTAAAACATACATATACACTTAGTTATATTTTGCTCTGTGTAAAAGTAAGTACCATGCTTACTTAATTTTTTGAAAAATACAGCAAATTTGAAAACAAATAAATTGGCTTAAATTATTATTTTTCGTTAGTTCTTACTCACTTTATTTCAAACAAGAAATTGATGAAGTCACGTCTGTTTACAAGCATTCTGAGTGACTGACGTATTCTTGCATGTGACAATCATGCTGGATGATGCCGCTGGGTGGTGATTCTTCTCGCAGATTCATCTTTTTCTACCACTCTTACATTCCTCTACGGCTCCATATACTCATTTATATTCTTTAATCAGGCTAATGAAGTGCAAACAAGTTTAAAAATTGAGTCACAAGCTCACTTAATTTAGTACTTAATGCGCTATCTTAAATATTTAGGCTAACCAAATGTAACCTTAGATTTTTTATAAACATTATTCACGATAATATCTTACACTCCGACGATCGGATCGTAACGCCTTGACGGCAAAAATTAAAGATTACATTAAATAGTTTTATGATGTTTATTTTTTAATAACTCTATTTAAAACAAGTAACCAAATTCAAAATATTAGCTTGAGGCTGAGTTTATACAGTATACAAAGAAACAAGAACGCTCCGGTGAAAATATTTACATACTAGTTAATGTGTAACCCAGTTACCTATTTATAATAATTTAAAATCTGAACAGAGCTCAAGTGTTACAACTGTAAGTAAAATATTGCCAGTTACATATTTTTCTACTTATTTGATTCTTTTGTAGAACTAATTTTTAAAAGCAAAAACTTACTGATTAAGATAGGAAACAATTACCCACCAGCTTCAGTAGACATTTCAACTAACTAATCAGACATTTTCTTTTAAATTTTTCTTGTTTATAGTGTAACACTTTATTACGAACTGCAAATCCGAAGCGCTTTATACTCTCGTTACAAAGTTTTCGTGCATTAACGGTTCCTTTTTCGAAGGCGCCGAACATAATCCGAAATGCAATAAGCATTGCAATGTGAGTCGTGGGTGATCAAATGATTCGTCTCTGCATCACTTCTGTCGTTGCATTGCGTATTGTTTACAAATATCAGCCAAAATTATCGCACTACAGAAATATGAACGAGTCAAAAGATTTTATCGATAGCTTTGTGTGGTTCTCAACAATATGGTCTTCAGAGTGGATTAAGGTGAAATTATGTGAGTATGTAGCAATGCCGAAATGCACGACCGGACGAAATTAGAGATCATCGAGAAAATCCGTCGGCAAGATGTATTGTGTACACGATTGCCACATATGAAACACTGGAAATTACCCCCTGGATATCGAACTCAAGACTTGTTTTCGAACCCGAATCGCTCGCAGTGTAGACAGATTAGCGCCTACAGCCTGTCCCTAGAAACTTTCTTGGCTGCAAGCTCTCACGAATTGGCGAGACTCAGGTGAAAAAAGGTTGGTGGAGTCTCCACACTGCATGCAGCCTAGCGTTATCTCTTGCGACTAATGGCAATGGGGACTGTGTACGTCCTCCCCTCCTCCTAACCAACTCACCAAGAAATACTGTGCTGTGACTTAGCTAGGCGCATGACAAGGTTGTCTAGCTACAGGCATCTGTTTTGTATAAGTGTCATACGGTGCTGCGATCTACTGAATCAAAATCACACCATAGCTGGCTGGGGCTCAATCTTAAGAGATGGCGCGTGATATGTGCTGTAATGTGGCACGAAAAGTATTTTTTTTAGTGTAGCTATAAAAAATGTTTCCAATGAGTTTATCTACGAAAATAAGATACACTTAAAACTGCGTCCCTATGATTTAAAACATGCCATCCACTAATTAAAAACATTATTTCCAAGATCCTAAAAAGTGCTAAAAATTACTTTTTTCCATTGCTGTAGCTGAGAAAATATCAACCCTGATCGGAAAAAACATAATCATAGAAACCTGCATTGGATTTTACCTCACACTTTACACAAATAAAATAATAGGGTCATCGCTTGAAGCCCAATTGAAAAATGGTTTCTACAAAAAACCACTGCGCGCTAGTTTAGTCCTCCGCGCCTAGAGGTGACGAGTTGTTTGACGGACCTGTTATATTCGACTTACAACAGTTCCTGTTTCCATGCCGCGAACGTTAAAAAGCTAGCGTTTAATAACTCTTAAGAGTCAAAACAATTACAATAAGCTGAGATGATGAATTAACTGCCGGCTGTAATTACTAGCCTTTGTGTATTTAAGAATATTAAATATAACAAAATAAGTAGAAAAACATATATTTTTAAATATTAATTTAACAAAACAGATCTGTAACTATTTATTAGTAACAATTACATAGGTCATGCTTGCTATAAATTGAGCCAGCTCAAATGAAAATCTTAAACAAAAGAGGGAAAATTGCATGGGTCCATTTTACATGACATGTTCCCACAGTTAAACTATAGCAAAAATATATTATTAAAGGCATTATTTTAGTAAGTGTACATAACAATGTGAGTATATGTATTGCTAACAGTTAAATAATAATAATTCCCTGCATAGATAATATTTAAGTAGTATAATCACATAGCTACAATAATTACATAAATAATGCAACATTAATTTAATTATAAATGTCAAATACTAACCTCTAATACAGGTATGTTCACGTAGGGAATATTTTTCGCAGTGTCACTCAACTCCTGTCCATTTTCTTCAGTATTCTTATCCATAAACTTCTGCAAATGCTCCCTTTCAAACCAATATGACGAGTGTGTAAAGAGCATTGGTTGTTCGTCCTTTGGCTTAGCTGTGGTATACATAGTAGAGCGATTGCGGGAATCATATAAAGACAGTGCCACACTAGTACTCAAACCCAACGGATTTGGAGATAATTTGTCTTTTATCTGAAAAAAAACATAAACTTGTAAATGTTTAAGTGAAAAAATATTTTAAAGTATAGTTGTACACTTAACATTTCATATTAACGAACACAATGCAAAAAATCATCTTCGCATTTCAAGGCCAGATAATTTACCATGTTTCTCCTATGAGCCGACACAAGTACTTTATCACTGCATTGTAATAGTCTCTTTCCTTTATTAACATTATTTTGCAACACCAGGAGTTAGAATTTCTAGTTTCGTATATTTATCTTTTCGTCTTTTACATCGCTGATAGATGTTCATGAACATTGCAAATACTGTGATTTGGTATGTCCGGGTACACAGGCTGCAGGCTACAATGCCGCGCCAGACATCTTGTTTCTGGCCGCCATCGTGAATTACATCATCGCCGCCATCTTGAATTACTTCATCGCCGCCATCTCATTTCCGGCCATCTTGTTTCTGGTCGCCATTTTGTTTACCATTTAACCACCAAATTTCAACTGTCATTTGTTTACATGCCCTCAAGACCGCCATATTTAAATTTTAAAATTTGCCACCAAATTTACTCGTTCTATTAATCGATTATATTTAGTTTTAGGAATGGCCACCGGGGGTGCTATTTTGAGCCGACGATTTTGTTTTCTATTTACTCATTCGCATTCGACTCCGCCAAACTGCTATGCATTTAAGGTCAATGTGTAATGCACCTTAGGCAGGACTCTTGACCATATCACCAGTATTATTATATTTTATGCATGCCTCTAGGTAGTATGACACTTGGTTGCTCTATCACTGCCATCATGATATTCGTTCATAATTATTGCATTTTTTAAAACCTTTTATAGTAATCAAATATGTTGAAATACGTTGCATATTGTGTTCTATGTAAATACTGATTGAGTGTACAAGGACTGTAGCCTCTGATGCTCTTTAAGAAAAAGTTATGACAGGAACATGAAATAATGTCTCTCAACATACACAATGTTCAGTTTTAAAGAATCGAATTCATTTAAAAACTAAAAACACTTTATACATACATTATTTACACTAGTTACAATTCTGGAGGTGGCTGGGCACGTCCTTGCCCCACCAATGTCCGGAGGAGAAGAAGAGTTTCCTCCTGGAAGCGAGCGGTGGCCAGTGTGGCGGATCTCCTCCTTTTGGCCCCAAACCTGGACCCGCAGTGCAAAGTTCTCCTGCTGCACACCATGTTCCCCCATGTTGTTAGCCTCTCCATAGTCTTCCTCCTCCTCATCTTCCTCATCAGGGAAAGCACCCCATTCATCCTTGTCGGCGTCCTCATCTTCGTCAGCCTCCTTGTCATCGTCGTCGTCCTCCTCATCGTCGTCATCGTTCTCATTCTCATCCTCCACCCCATGCACCATGGGTGCAACCCCCATCATGGGTCGCCCTGTTGTAGGCCCCCATTTTTGAGCTGGTGCGAAGGAGTCGGTAGACTGCTTGGCTGCCCCAAACACTCCGACGACTTGTACCTCATCGTCGTCGGATATGTCTGAATACTGCCGCAGGTGAATCAGCAGTGGCAATGGTGGCAGTGGTGGTGGAGCTGATGTCCAGCAAACAGACACACCTGCCACAGCAACGTCATATAAGTTCGTCAAGCATGGCATCATCCTCGGTAATTAACTCATGCATCATGTTCGGCAACTTAATGTAGACTGAAGTCACAAGAGCTTGTGAGACTCCTCCAGGCATGTATTCCCTCCCCTCCAGCCACTGTGTTGAAATACCCCACTACCCTTTCCATTGTGTGGTCACTATCTACGTCAATGGTCTAAGGGACGACCACAGTCGCCACCAAGTCGCCTAGTTAATGTGTTGATCTCATCTTGCATGCGAGCAAGTAATTGAAGCTGAATAGCATGAGTTAAGGGCTGCGGCTGAGCACGCGAGATCGTGCATCACCCAGCTTAATGACCTAAGCCATTAGACACCTGGACATTTAAGTGACTCCAAAGGATAAGATAACGAAACAGCACACCTTACTCTGACCAACTCATCGCCTCGAGTTTCAACACACCCAAAGTTTGTGTGTGCAGTCATCACAGACTGCCTTCTGGGCACACAACTACCAATTTATACCATTCCCAGTATAAAGGATATTTGCTAATAAACAAAAACACAGAAATTCAGTTTTAAACAAATATATTTATTCATTCCTTCATATATAATTCATAATATTTAAACAGAATATCTGACTGACGAACCCAACTGTCATGGTTTGCATCGAACCCTATCCTTCGCTCAAAAACCTTATTCCTTTTCTTCTTCAATACCTTCTCGACCAAATATGTGTTTGGATACTTGGGAACTTGAATTTATTCGCTATAGAAACCTCCTCGAATAGCCTTGCCGTCCACATCTTCTAGGTAGTAGGTACTTTGTTCATAACGACGAATCTTGACCACTTTAAATATTTCAGTGCTCCAGTTTGGTGTGTAGCCATCACTTCACTCGCAGTATCCTTACATAGTCTCCAACCTTTGCTTTAGGTTTGTGCTGGACCAGATTCTTATAATTTTTATAAACAGTCTGCAGTAAAAAGTTGACCTTGAAATCTGCAGGCTTCATGTACATAATTCGAAGTACTTTATAATTATATTTTGACACAAGCTTGGGCAATATATTCATCCACTTGTAGATACCGTGTGCTGAAATTTATTTCCACGTTTCATTTTTCAAAGTATGATAAAAATGTTCCACGATACTGCCCTTAAGACCACTGTGGGTTGAACAATGGTTTATTTTATGTTTTGACATCAGTGCTCGAAATCGCGAATTGTAGAATTCCTTGCCGAGGTCAGTATGTAAATTCTTGAATGGACCTTCATCTTGCAAAACATTATTCATCGCATTTGTTACATCCCTGCCACTCTTACTTTTTACGGCCACTGTTAATGCATACTTACTGGAGCAGTCAATAAAAGTCAGCATGTACTTGCAACCCTTATTCTTGTGAGCATAAGGAACCATTTCAACCAAGTCTGTTTGATACAAATCCTTCAAACCAAACACATGTACTTTACATCAATTATAATTTTGCCTTGTGGGCTTGTGCAGCTCTCCAGCAATGTTTTGACGACTCATTATATGTACCTGTCTTCATGCAATTCTTCGATGATGCTAGTTATTTCATTTGTATGGGAATTATTTCCAGCCTGCTGAGAAGCAACTAGTAGACACAATATGTCAACCATTTCGTTAACATCAATCCAGTATACATATGCTGGGATTCTCCCATCTGCTATTTTCTTATGTAGAGTGAGACCAACCCCCAATCGTAGCTCCTACATCAGGGAACAGCTGGGAAATAATGTTAAATTTCGGATGTTTCATCCTTGTATTCATTGCTGCTAGAATCATTATTCTTCAAATGAGCACTCGTAAGCTTCAAAAGACATTTATACTGTTGCAGGGCACTATGTGAATGAATACCAGGGTTCTATTTAAACAGTAATTCGTAAAGTCCGGAAGCTGGCTTGATTATAACAGACTACTTGTATGTCATTGGTAGTCAAGAATGAACTTTGCTTGTTTCCCAAGAAATAAATTTTATTGTGCTTGTATATGCCACATGCCCCATCCTTGAACCGTCAGTTTGTCAAGTAATCATGAAGCATTGTGCTTTGTTCCTTTTTCTATTTCCCCTCGGAGAGAGGCAAACAATATTCATCAATTTCATAGAGAGGTTTCTTGTGTTTGACTGTAGTCTGAGGTTCTTCTTCCTTCTTCACTGTCATAGGCAGATGTGGTTTCGTCTTCAAACTGTCCATCCTCTCTGTTATAGGTTTGAAATCTTCTTCATTAATCATATCACGTTCCATTCTATCACACTGAGCTACCAAATACTTTGAGCGAATATTTTTAATCACAGTGTGTAAGTCACCAACAATGTCAGACGTTGTAATACTCATAATGACAAGACAGGGTATTGATATGTTTTTTTCTTAAGTGGTGGCTTAGAGCTTGACTTTTTATTTTACCCTTCCAAAACTAGTGTAGGAAATGAATTATAAACTGACATGAACACGTTTTCTATATTTTTAATCGAAGCTTCAAGTTAAGTAATGTGAATTGTAATCTAGTCCAGGATTTTGTCTGTGCCAAAAGTTTCATTTATCAGACCTTGTATTGGATTAAGAGTCCTGTCCAGTAAATTCTTCACATCAACAGGAATCATCCTGATTTTAACATCCACATAATTTATCAATTCTTGCAATATCATTACTTGTTCTACCTAACACATTTTGTATTAAACTAATCAAATCGCCATGAAGTGTGTAAATATATGTCTTATCATTAACAGCATCTACATATTCTCTAGGACTTTTAATATTTTAAAGTCTCATTCCTTTATCAGTGCAGTTCCCATCATCGGTAGGACCAAAACCAATTTCCATTTTATGTTTCAGACAATTATGGCCGAACTTTGAAATTATATAGCTAATCTCTCACTGACAATGGCTTATGAACTGATCGAATCCACACCAGTACCTCCCATTAAGTAAGGGAAAGTCTTAAGCTATTACAAGATATCCATGAGGATCATGCCAACGAAATGCACACACCTCTTTGAATTTATCGAAAGTCATGTCCATATGAACATCATCAGAGTAAATATGTCTCAAGTTCAAGTCATCCATGCGAAACAAAACCAATAGGTTGGCATTATCTCTCAAAAACGGCTTGGGTATATGTGAATAAGTCTGGTAAAAGTAAAATGAATTTACTGATATATATGTCTTCCCATGCAAATTTATTTCTGGATTCAAGTCTGTTTCTCACAAGCTACATCATCGAAGTCATGTCCATATGAACATGATCAGAGTAAATATGTCTCAAGTTCAAGTCATCCATGCGAAACAAAACCAATAGGTTGGCATTATCTCTCAAAAACTGCTTGGGTATATGTGAATAAGTCTGGCAAAAGTAAAATGAATTTACTTCCCATGCAAATTTATTCCTGGATTCAAGTCTGTTTCTCACAAGCTACATCATCGAAATCTAACACAGAGTTTGGTAAAGCTTCACTTGGTGGTACCATGGCCTCACTGTCACTCAATGATACTTTAGCTGTTGTAATGATTTCGAGTATATTTACATATTCTCGAACTGGATACCATAAGGCTCCTCCAACAAGCTTAAGAGCACACACATCTTACCACAGTTTGATGGCCCTGCTATGATGCAACGTGCTGCATTGGGTAGGAGGGGACCATGTCTGGATTCGTGAGAGGTGACTTCATCTTACATAGTAATATGTATGGGTAAAGTAACTTCTTGCTTGTCGATATGTATATTGCCACCTCCATGTAAAATTTTTGGAATTTAGGTGTATTTGGAGTTGTACATGGAGGAGATTGGGAAGACGTGTGTGGAGCATGTGGAGATTGTGTGGAGTCATGTACAGCATAAGTAAATGGGTTCTGAGACATATGTGGAGAGTGCATAGTCTTATGTGAATCATGCATAGTTGTGTGAGGAGATGGTTGCAAAGAGTGTAGAGATGTGTGTGGAGCATTCATAGGAAACTGATGTGATTGTTGCTGAGGTTCTTGTTGTAGATAAGGTTGTGGAAATCCAATACCACAAATCTATTATGTATCTTCAAAGCATCACTATGAGAAAACCGGTGTTGGCAGAGTTCACATGTCTTTCTTGAAGCCATCATCATGCATGTAGTTTTTTCATGCTGTAACATATTACACATCATGGTAAATACTTTACCTCAGAAGCGACAGTGTAAGTGCATTGGTAATGTCCGTAGTGTTCGAAGGCTAGTATGATACTAAAAAAATTCATATAAAAATGGCCTGTTAAGTATTTTTAACTCAGCACATCGTGATGCCTCCTAGGAGTAAATTCAAGAGTGGTAGAGGACTAGTGAATACTATTATAAATAATTTACCCTTCATAGCACACATTTCTGGATAACAGTTCTGTGGGCCAGGAACAAAGCTAAATAAGAGGCTCGAGTGTGTTGACATCGGAGTTAACAAATTGGCTGAGGCATGCAAGGAGCACGACTAGCTTATACCAATAGTAACAGGCTGGAAGATAGACACACAGCAGACAAAGTTCTTACAAACAACACAAAGAAGATTGCTAAATCTAAGGAATCAGGGTTTGGTGAAAGAGTGCAATGTCCAAATGTTTGGTCATTACTTTAGGGCACTGAGATCAAAGGTTGTTGGGTAATAGAACATTGGCGGTCATGATTCGGACATCTGTTGAGCATAAATAAGCCACGCGCCGGCGCAAACTACTGGAGAGGGGCAAAGGGAGAGAGTGGTCACGCGCAGGTGTTCAGGCAGAGGAGGGGAAAATGCTTGTCAGTAGGTCGTGGCTGGAGATAGGAGGGGGATTCGTGAGCTGTTTGTTGACCAGAAAAGACGTGTGCTTGTTCGGCGGTTACTAGGGCGTTTTGTCGATGCGCAATCTAGTTGTTTGTCTGCCGTATAATATGCAGCTTAGAACTGGTTGTCGGCGAATGTTGATGTGGGCAGTCCTTTTGCTAAAGTTTGCGGCAGTTTAGCTGTTATAAATATGCGCAACTTTAGTCGTGTA
This sequence comes from Medauroidea extradentata, assembly GCA_003012365.1. Classification (NCBI taxonomy): domain Eukaryota; kingdom Metazoa; phylum Arthropoda; class Insecta; order Phasmatodea; family Phasmatidae; genus Medauroidea; species Medauroidea extradentata. The sequence goes on along the minus strand of PNEQ01105420.1, from coordinate 45,678 downwards.
ACGTCTGTCAGTGTGGGGTAAAAGACAGATAAATGGCGTTGTTGCTGAGCCGGTCGTTAATAAGCAGCTGCGTAGATTTTTCTGGACATCAGCGAAAGAAGACAGCAGTATCGTTCTTTTAATTTATTGCTGTTACATTGCAGTGAAGTGGTGACATGTGTTTTGGAGTAACGTCCTTTTGTGAAGTAAATCTACGCCGTTTCCTTGCATCTGGATTTGCTGCAAGCTGATGGGGCTCCTATGTTAGGCGCCTGTAACCTGAATTGATGGGCGAGGCCAGTTTTGGCCTAATTAATTGTTTTCGCTGCACAAGGTTTGCAGCATGGAACTAAGGTAGGAGAGAACTTTTTTTTATGGTAGAAAACTCCTGCTCAGTTCTCAGTTTTTTTCACCGGCATGAGGAATGCGGTGTTGGCATCGCATAAGAAAAATTTAATTGATGATATAATTTTTTGTTTTGGTTGTGTTACCGCAAATTATGTCCTATCAGCTTAGACATCGCCTAGTGAAATAGAACATGTCATGTGAAACAAGGCACCATTTTGGTGTTCTCTCCTTAGTGTGTTAAAAAATTGAAAATACCTACTTTCTAGTACAACCCGAGTCATAAGCAACAAAATTGTAATTTTTGTGTATTATTTAAAAGCTGCGCACGAACTAATAGGACCTTGTGAAGTTTTTTTTGAAAATATGCTGTAGGCAGCAATTTTCTCCACTTTGTAATACTAAATGAATTATTCAAGATTTGTTGAATGTTTATAACTCATGCTATTATTTTAAGTGTGGAGTTAGCAGTATTATTCAACCAGTGTTGCTGGAATATTGTATTGCGGGTATACCTGTAGGATATTGTAGTCCAATAGCTAGGTATTTATTGTATTTAAGGTGTAAAATATAACCTTAACTGAATCAAATGGACAGCACAGAGTTTACCTTTTTTTTTAAATGTTTCATTTTGAATAATTTTTCTTATATGTTTATAGTCGCTCCGGAATTCGCTGTTTTCTAATTTAAAGTAACTGTGGTGTTTTTTTGCGGAGTCCTAATGGCTACAGGAGACACCACAAGAGAGTAGATGCTTGTAGAGTATCCAAGATCATGAAGACCAAAGCCAAGCGAGGAATGGGCTTCGAAATAAAGGGTAGCACATTCACTGTTACAAACACTCGAATTAAATCTAATCCTATATCCTGACGATCTGACAAAAATATAAACAGTCAGATGAAAAATAAGACTCGCAAGAAAAAGAAAGGAAGCAAGAAACAAGGAGGCTTCCTGCCTCTACTCCTACCTGGTTTGGCAGCACTATGAGGTCTTATTGGTGGAGTTAGAGGTATTGTTAGAGCAGCGAATACTTCGAAAAACCAAGGCAAGTTGTTGGAAGAACTACAATGTAACAACAAACAAATGGAAGCTATTGCACTAGAGTCAAAATACGGGAAAGGACTTTACCAAAGACCATACCCTGTAGGAGGTGGGAGTTGGAAGAAAAGAACCAGAAACAGAACGAAGCAATCTTAAACAAGTACTATAAAATAATAACACCCAAACAACCACTAAGAAACTTAGATTTAATAAAGTTTGCTAGAAATTTACAAATACCAAATTTCAGATGTGTGTACATGAGAGGCAAATTACCATCAAAACCAAGACGTAATGAATGTGGAAATAAATTTAGATTCGGTTAATGGCCGAGGAACTCATTGGGTAAGTTATTGTAAATATGGAAACAATGTGGATTTCTACATCAGTTTTAGAAACAATCGCCCAGTCATAGAAGTGTGCAAGTATTTTAAGAGGATGGAACTAAGTTACAATTATTTTAACGAGCAATCACCTAGCCAGTGAAACTGTGGACATTTATGTCTTAAGTTCTCAATTAATGTTTAATTAATGTTTGGCAAGAACACTAATTTGTATCTGTCGTGTCCGCAACATTGATCTTGAAGGGCAAGAGGTCAGAGTTGCACTCTGTACATTTTCCAGCTCTGAAATTAAAAGGATCGTTGTCAGTGGCACTAAAAGATTTTAAAACTTGTTTCTCTGTGCCAAATGTGGATAAATCAAACTGCAAATTTCGCTACATCAAAAATGACATCACTGAAGAGGTTACTGTACCAACAGAATCATATGAGATCGAAGACATTGCGGCATACATCAAACAAGCATCAGGTCCTGATGTGAGTTTTCTTTTGCGAGAAAATCCAAACACTCTGATAAGTGAAATTTTATGCTGCGAAGTTACTGACTTTACCAAAAATGTCACTCTAGCATCCATACTGGGATTCGAACACAAATTGTACAAGAACGGAAAAGTTCACCAGTCAACACTACCTGTAAATATTTTGCTGGCAAATTTTATAAGAGTAAACTGCATTCTTTTAGCCAATTCTCAAGACAAATGCTTTACTGGATACTGCAGAAAACCCATAGATCCTGACACCTTCATTACAATCGATAGAGTGGCTGCTGCTACATGTTCAAGTAAAGATGGAAGAGAGAATAAAACTACTGAAATTTGTTGAGAAAGGAAGGAATATAGATGTAGCCTTCCGCTCGTGTAGCTTGGAAACTTGTCCGACCCTCACTCAGTCTCGAAATGTAAATTGGTATGTTAATCATCATTTGCAACGGAAAACCCATGCTACATAATTTTAGCATTCCACACCAGAAGACAGAATACTACAAGTGCAGATTGCTCAAAGTTTGAACATCAATATTAAGAATGCTAAAGTTTATTTGAACTCTGAAAGTATTCCGCATGCGGACCTGAATGCGAACTTTATTAATGGTTCTATCATGTTGGCATACCAAATGTTTGCAGATTTCCAGAAATAATAATATGGGCACGAAGCATCGACCACACTCGAATCAGAAGAGTTTATAACAGTGCTTTGCTCCTTATATTTGATGTAAGAAATCAAGATGACCTTATAAACACAGGAGTAATTGATTGCAGCATTGAAATGACAGCAGCAGAGAATAAACCTGCCAGCACACAGGCCTACACTCTCATTATCCATGACCATTTGGCAACATATAATGCAAGGGATAAAGTAGTGAAAATACTACCTTAAGCTCAGATCCATCTTGGTCGTCACAATGCATGCAAGCATCCAGGGCTTCCAATCTCAACTTGGATTTATTCTTAAAGAGGTTAGTATAGCATCCAAAGATGGAATAGTGACAATGCATAGCTTCTTGCCTTCGTTTCACTGTAAAATCTTGGATAAGAAAAGTAAACGCACCAGTAGATGGCTTACAAATATTATCATGGACTGCACTGGGAAGATGGATGTGAGGACTATGAGAAAATCAAATACATGTTAACATAAATTATAGGTGATTTCTATTTTCTGTTGGGGTGGAGCAGAAAATTGTAATGAAAATTTTAATATTATCTACTTGCTTAGCTACTTGAACGCAAAGTTCGACAAGCCTGTACATGTCTGCGAGTCATGTGAGCAAGACCTGAACGTGCTATTGCTACAGCTGTGGTGTTTGGGAACACCAGCGATGTGTGATAGCTTGACGTCAGCATAGATAGTATATAGCATGCCAGGACAGGGGCCCGCTTATTTTGTCGCAACCGCTCTGTTAAGTTACTACATTACTCACATCACATAGCACAGTGAACAATGGACACCATATTTCGACCAGAAGAATTCCACGATTACATCGAGGCGGAAGTTGGTTTTCGCCGGGTGCATTACATGCCTGTTGATCTTCCAGATCGCCTCGAATTCTGCGATGGACTCTAACACTTTCTGTGGGTCAACAACGAAGATGTGTTCCCTGCAACTTTGTCGACTGTCCAGTTTTCCATCTCCGTCCAGATAGCCAGCTGCCATCCACAACTGAAGAGCTCATTAAACGATCTAAAGGTGAAGTAATCATCAGACGAAACAGTGTGAGTTGTATATCCTACGAACTAAGACGTGAAGAAGAAGTTATTCGCTGGGTGGAAAGGTGTTGTGGCTGGACCCATACCGCCATATTGATTAAAGGGAAGGTTCAGTGGACATCTCCATGTACGCCTCTGATTTACGAAGCATATTTGTCATCATAACCAGTTTGTTAATCTGTACAGTCCTCTCATCATCATGTACGGGTGCCATGGAACCGAAAATTATATGTTTTCATGTATCAAACACAAGGCTTATAAAAAACATAGAAAAATTATACTGTGACAAAGTTCGCAATGTCATTTATGAATACTTAAGTTACGAAGCTCGGAACAACATTTATGTATACCTTAGTGACTCTGAAGACTCCAGTGATGTTCAAGACTATAAATCAGCACTACGACCAGACCCTACCAAGGAGGAAGCTATGCCTAGTCCCATGTTCGATTCCTGGGCAAATAACTACGTCTATGTGGTCCCCAGCAATCAGTGTGTACTTTATGAAATTGAATTTGAAAGTGAAGAGTATGAAGGTAATATTCTGAACAGAGCTTATTTTTAAATGTGTAGAGATGGCAACTACTTTTGTGTAGAGTTCAGCCCCATCTCACCATGCACTACTGGCAATCTTACAGCTTGTTTTGAGTGTGAAGGTGATAACTACTAATTTCATTTATGCAAACTATTTTTGCCACTACCAATAGCTTTGGACCAAATGAAATAGGGTATTGAGACACCCGAGTGCATTGTTTCAGAAAAATTTGATGGACTGCAACATGACATAAGTGTAACATCTGTGTGTATGTCTGAAGAAGATTGTGAACGACAAGGCCTTACAGCAGGTTATGCTTCTAATTTGTGTCCTGTGTATTGAGAAAAACTGTTCCATCAAATTAAATTTTCACAAACAAATTTTTTGAAAGGGATATTACAAAAGAAAAGAATAAATATATGTCAGTGACGGCAATTCTTAGTTACCAGTCAAGATGGAGGAGGAAACGTGTAATGATGAGACTGCAAGCAAAAACGAAGCAGAAATTTCTGGAAGTTTGTTCTGCTACATCAAGTGCCATTTCACTTGTATGTGTACGAGAGTATGGGACATTATGATAAATTGTACAAGTTTTCCATTTAGAAGATGACATAATTGTTATCTCAGTACACCTGGTTTTTCCCAGTACCCTCCACAGCTATCTTGTGAAGACACTCAGTTCTCTGAAGACCATCAATGTTACAAGATGCAGCGCATCACTCCTGCAGAGCAGTACGAGAACGTGAAGCCTGGAGATCATTGTGCGGAATATTCCTACTGGGATTGTGAAGGAAGTTACAATGAATACACTGACGAGTGCAGCTAGAGTGAACATTGGCTGTATGCACATTATACTACAAGTTAGGGAACACTTTCAGCAGATGATTGTCTGCAATCCTGAAGGAAAATGTGTTGTGTTCAACATGCGAAGCAATACACCACTTCCTACCTCCAATGAAGTCATCGTAGCTCATGCATTTCTGCAAAAGCAATTAATGTTGTCGCCTGACCTCTCCGAGACTGAAGTTGTCTCTTGTCTCTACATCCTGTGACGATGCTGAAGATGGTGATCATATGCTGATCTACGATGTTGGGGCCCAGACAATCATGGAAGGACAGGACACTGTTGGGGATACTACATATATGTGCCCTGTTGTTGGTGACACTACATACATGTGCCCTGTTGTTGGGGAGGACTACCTTGCTTCACTGATACGCAAACACATGTGTGCAATACTCGTAAAGAAATTTTAAAAGTACTTGAAGACAATGAATAATGATGCACGTAAATATTTTTTGGGGTAATACTGTTTTGTGTGTATAAAATCGGACTGTGGGAACGGATGGAAAATGCTGGACTGATGGGAACATAATGTATGCATAAATGTGTACATATGCATGATATGAAAAAAAAACATGATAAAATGAATTTTCATGACTACTATTACCAAGTATTAGCAATTTAGTAATTACTTTAAAACAATACCCCCTTTAATGTAGTGAGATTGTTTTATGTATAAACAGTATACTGAAAATATATTTTATTGAAAATTATTTTAAAACTGTTACTGAAATCGCCAGTTACTACTACTTACGAGATATAAATTACGAAAAAAAATAATAAATACTCTTGTGAAAGTCAGATATTAGAGGGCTGAAAAGAGTTGTACAAGGCTTGAGCAAGGTAACCTTTTTCAGCAAGGTATAACTCATCGGAGCGAGCGAGTGATGTTGCAATACCCTGGTGACTAGAGAAGTGATGTAAGGTGGTGCAATGTTGAGGAGGTAGAAGGGTGTTGAGGAGTAGGAGGAGGAGGAGGAGCTGATAAGACCTGCTCTCGCGACACAATACCTTACTCATATGTGGGGAAGTACTACCCAGGTATGACTCGTCTCGAGCATTCGTGGACCTGTGCAGACCCGTATTGGACATAGTCACTGCTTGCGATGAGTCATCGCCTTGGTTACACTATCGGGAAGTAAATTCAGGTAGGGCCAGTAGACCAGTTCAAACCTGAGCCTGTCGTCACATGTTTTTCCAAGACATTTTACTATTCAGCCAATAGAAACACGGGATTCTCAAAAATTACCATACATGGATTGAGCTGTTTTACTCTATCCACCACCACACACCTACTCTCTACACCATCACACCAACCCCCCTCCACCACCACATCCCCCATCCCCACATGCTCCCAACATTTGCTATGAGGCCTGGTTTCCTGAGTCTTTGTTCATCACTTGCCGATTGTTCATCGGGTGCTTCCTCTATTTCGCAGCGAGATTTTTTAGATACTGCTTCTGGAGTTTTCTTATGGATTTACTACATAGTTTCATTCTTTATTATTTTTCTAGTTCTTCAAGATTTTATAATTTAGTCATTTTTATAGCTTTTTCATAAAGCTTTTGTAGATAGGTTATAGTTATTTCAAGATTTTTATAGTTAAGTTTGTTACTAAGGTTTATAGCTCATCAAGATTTTTATAGTTAAGTAATTTTTATAGTCATTATAGTTAGTTCTTAAAGGTTTATTCTGAGTTTTTTTTGTATTTTACATATTTTGTCTTCATTGATAGTGCCTCCATTTTCATTCTTTTAATCTTAGTTGCTACTGTCTTCATTATTATTTATTTTATGTGTCAGTCATTATTTTCTTTTGTATTAGTTCTTAGTTTTCATTATTCGATATGGAGAGTGCCGCTGCTTCATCTACATTTGTACCCCCTCCATTTCTTCAGTGTAGTTTCTGTGGTAAGGTGTTCAATCTTGGTAGGACTGGTTTATGCCATGAGAGAGACTGCCACTTCAATCCTTTCAGGGAAGAACTTCAGGTGTGTGAGAAGTGTGGAGTCTCCATTGTCCACAAGGACACAATTGACAGTCATCTCCATACCTGCCAGGTGAATATTGTTCAGTCAGCATCCTCACGCTGTAAGTTCTGTAATGCTGTGTTTGCTTATGTCGGGGATGCTCGTCGTCACGAGGTAAGTTACAACTTCAATTTGGAGAAGAAGACTATCACATGTAACAAGTGTGGAAAGACCTTCACTCGAGCAGATAACTTACACACTCATGCTGCTAAGTGCAACAGGTCTACTCTGCCTCCGAAGAGACACTGCATTGGACCATAAACCAGGAAGCCTGCACCAACCTATCCAAGAACAGTGGTTGTGGCTGGGAAATCATTAGATGGTGCTTTCCAAAAGGTGGATGCTGCATTCAGAGGGACCATGAAAACATAAATCAATGAAAACATCACAGGTCAGTCCAAGGATGCATGTAGTTACTTGAACAACATCAGGGACTCTGTTATTGAAAAACTACAGCAATAAATACGAGAGAATGGTGCCATTAAATTAAACTTGTTCCTCGAGTGGGACTATGGCAAGCCAGAGCTGCATGAAGATGAGACTGACAAGAGGGCTTTCAAGACCAAGAATGTACTGCTTTACAATGTTTATGATGTCGAGGAAGCTGTGGCAGCTAGTTTGGAGAAGATATGTGAGGACGAGAAAGAGTATATGGGTAAGGGAGTAGTTAGACTATAACTGTGGTGAAACACCTTCAGCTCCGCATCAACAAGCTCGACCCTCTACGTGCCTCCAGTTACACAGATTTGTCAGCACCTACCAAAGCAAGGGAAGCCATAATCAACCCAAAGAATGATGAAAATGAGTGCTTCAAATGGGCAATCCTAGCAAGATTTGTGGAAGGAAAAAATCCTCAACTAGTGGATGTGAACTACCATAACCTGGAGAAGAAATTCAATTTTGAAAGACTAAAATTCCCTACTTCTGTGCACCAAATCAAATTATTTGAGAAAAACAACAGTGGTGTATCTGTAAATGCATATACTCTAAATGAAGATGACAAAGTTGTTACTGTGCATGTGTGCGATAAAGAAAATTGTTCAGCATTTAGAACTTCCTCTCATCGCCAATTAATAAAATAGCCATATTCATACATAAAAAACTTTTCCTGCCTTGTTCGTCCACAGGTCACTAAACACTGTGGAGTAATACATGTATGCAAGCGCTGTTTCATGTCGTATGATGACCGGCTTCGAGTATCTGAACTCACAGGTGAGAAGAGTCTTAAGGAACATTCAAAGAACTGCAAGTCGCATGCACCTGTTCGTGTGGAAATGCCCCAGCACAAGAAAATGGACGATGACCAACCATGAAATTTAAGAATCACCAGAGTGCAGACAAGCTTTCTATTGTCGTGTATGGAGACTTTGAAGCCATGCTAGAACCTGTCAGTACCTGCCAGCCAGATTCGGAGAAATCTTACACTTATGCCTATCAACACCATGTACCCTACAGTTTCTCAGTATATGTTCATATGAACAAAGATGTGATTCCTGCAGAGAAAACTACAAGCCTACCAACAGAGCCCATACTTTACCAAGGGGAAAATGCCGACAAAAAATTGACATTGGGAAGAAGGTGAAAGATGTATATGAAGTGAGTGAGCCCACGAAACCTCTGAACAACCTCGAATTATTGTATCATTTATCTGCAGAGGAATGCTTCTACTGTAACTCCTTCACAAAGATGAACAATAAAGTCCATGACCATTGTCATTTCACGGGAAAGTACCTGGGACCTGTATGCAATTAGTGCAACAAATTCCACCATCGCCCAAAGAGGTTACCAGTTCTGTTCCACTATTTGTGCTACGATGAGAGCTTTATTATTAAGCAGCTAGTGTATGATGATAACTATATATTTATAATACCCCACACCCAAGAAAAGTGTATTACATTTACAATGTCTCTGGGCGAAAGATTCACACTGCAGTTCATACACACTTTCCGATTTATGTCTAGTAGTCTTGCCACCCTCGTCGAGAAGATTCCTACATCTGAGTTCAAGAACACAAGTTCTTTAATACCGATGAAACTGATCTTGTCACCAGGAAGGGAGTGTTTCCCTATGATCATGTTACTGATTGGGGCAAACTTGATGAGCCTTACCTACCAGCCAAAGAAGACTTCTGCAACCAACCTGCTGTCAGATCCTAACAAATCTGATGCAGACTATGTACATGCTCAGAAGGTACGGTCAAAATTCAACTGCAAGACTCTGGGGGAAAACAGCAATGTATATCTCACGACAGATGTGCTTCTCTTGTCTGATGTTTTCGAAAACTGTAGGTCACTGTGTCTCAAAACCTATGATCTGGATTGTGTTAGGTATGTCAGTGCACTGAGCTTTTCATTCGATGCTATGTTGAAGAAGACCAAAGTCGAGCTGGAACTTATTACTGATTTTTATATGTATCTTTTCATTGAACAGGAAATAAGGGGAGGTGTGGCACAATGTGTGAAGAGGTGCTGTGAGGCAAACAACAAGTATGATCTACCACTTACAATCCTCTCAAACCATCTATGTTTCTCCAACATTTGGATGCCAATAATCTCTATGGCTGGGCAATGTCACTTCCTCTCCCTACATTTCCTTCCAATGTGTTGACAGCGATGTAGATGTGTTATCCATACCTGATGACAGCAATAAAGGATACATTATCGAGGTGGATATAGAATATCCAAATGAGCTACATGAAGAACATAGAGACCTGCCATTTCTCCGTGTAAATGAGTGCCCCCCTTGATCAAAGCAAAAAAAGCTAATGAATACATTAGAAATTAAAAAATACTACATTGCACATTAGATTTACTTGAAGCAGTCGATGGAGTATGGCTTCAAGATAACTTAAGTACAAAGAAGCCTGCAATTCGTTCAAGAGGCATGGTTGAATACCTACATCGACCTCAACACAAAGAAACTTACTGATACTAAAACTGATTTCAAGGACTTTTATAAATAAATTAACAATGCTATCTTCGGCAAATTAATGGAACATAAAAGGAAATGTCAAGTAATGAAAATGGTATGCAAAGGGTAGAGAGCAAAGTTTCTAGTTGCTGGGCTCACCTTCAAGTGTCGCACAATTTATTCGGAAAATCTTTCTTTAGTGAAAATTGAGAAAGAGGCCATAATGTTTGACAAGCTTATTTATGCTGGTTTCGCAGTCCTCGAGCATTCCAATACCTTAATGTTTAGATTTCATCACGATGTGATGCGGGTTCGTTACGAAGACAGACTCCAGCTTGCATATGTGGACACAGATACCTTTATTTACCAGATCCAGATAGCTGATTTCTACAGTAACTTGGCAGCAGACCCTACCTTCATGTCTGAGTTTGACCCCAGTGCATACCCTCCTACTCACCAATGCTACACACCTATAAACAAAAGGTGGTGGGACAATTCAAAGATGAGTGTTGTGTGGAGGAGATGAGTGAATTTGTAGGGCTACGGGCAATTATGTACAGTCATAAATATAATGGTAAAGTCTCCAAGCGAGCTAAGGGTGTGAAAAAGTGTGTCGTGAAGAATAAACTAAGGTTCGATGACAATAAGTCAATTTTATTTGAGCAGACACAAAAACGTGCAGCCATATGCATCAGTTCTTACAAGCATGATGTCTATACAAAATACACAAACAAACTGGCTGTGCAATGGGAAGACAACAAGCGTCAAATATGTGAAGATGGTATCTTCACACTTCCCTTCCGTTACCATGTGAAAATATTGTACACATTTGTTTTTCATAGAGATTTTTTCCATCTGGACTTACTGTGTATATCTTGTTCTAAGTTTGCTTATATACATGATTTTTTTTTGTTTTAAATAGTTTTCTTGATTTGTGAGTTTCAGTGTTGAGTTCCAATTATTTTGTTTTTCTTTTAGTGTCTTAAATATGTATATTCTGAAGATAGTGGTTTGTTTGTTTCGGCGTAGAAACCATGCCTGAACTACTTCAGAATAGAAGTGTTGTCAGTCCCAAGTCCAGATAAAAGGGGAGGGTAGTTCAGAAACATGTGATTTCTTAATTATAATAAATAATTGAAAGGAATAATAGTGTAGTTATTTTTACACAAAATATAGACCAATTACTATGGTGACATATCATACTTGGCAAGAATTGTTTATCTCGCTTCCTGGAGGCATGCATTAAAAAAATATATCAGTGATGTTAGGGGCGAGAGTCCTGTCTATGGTGCATTACACATCGACCTTGAACACATATGCAGTCTGACGGAGTCGAAAGCAAATGAGTAAATAGGAGACAAAAATGTCTGCTCAAAATAGAACCCCTGGTGGCCATTCCTACAACTACATATAATCGATTAATCAAACGAGTCGATTTGGTGGCAAATTTTAAAATTTAATTATGGCGGGCTCCAGGAAATGTAATTAAATGCCTGTTTAAATTTGGTGGGTAAATGGTAAATAAGATGGCGACTGGAAACAAGATAGAGGGCGCAGTACCGCAGCATGTGTGCCCAGACATACCAAATCACACTACTGTTGCAATTAACACAAGGATACTTTTGTTAACTAAGTACATACTTATCACCTTCGCGTATAAATAAACAATGTCTAACGAATACACTTACTCATTCCGCATAATGTTGGTATCTGAAAATCTAGCTCCATAATACAATGGATTTTAATCCACTTCAATATTATTTTGCTCGATATTACCCCAGTAGTATACTTCAACTGCTAGCAGTAACAGTTCCAAGAGTTAAGCTGTCCCCAAATAGTGCCTATCTATAATTCAAAATTTAATTTACTAAGCACGCATCCGAAGACATCTCTATAAATACAGGATTATTTACCAGGAGTTTCCGCCACACACAAGGCTTATTCCTTATATCATTTGGAGCAAAAAAGTACCACACACATGTCACACCGCGGCATTTATTCCATGACGCGACAGACTGCTCCAGAACTGCTACAGAGCGCAAAGCGTCGTCCTCGTTTACATGTACGAATGGAGCCAAAGCACTTCGGAATTTAGACTGGACTGTAGAGTCAACAGCCTCTAGTATTTCTCTTACGGTCAAATGAATATCCACAATTGTACTGCTGTGTCTAATTTACCCTCAGGGTACATTTCACACGTGATGACACAACCTATGTGCACAATTCCCGGGACGATTAACTGGTGTGGTTTTTATTTATTTATTTTTATTTATTTATCCTCAATGTGTTTGGTCGTTGGCCGGTTTACAACAGATTGTGTTCAAACAGATCAACTACAAAAATTACATACGTTGAAGTTACATTATTAAACTTAAACCTATAAATTATTGTAAAGTTACAACAGTTTAGTTACAGACAGTTATTTATTTTTATGTTGCAATTATAAAAAAAACACAACATGGAAGTTTATAATTAGCCTAAACTTACAAAACTATATTATAATCTAAAGGCATATTGACCAGAAACCAGTTTCTCTTACAAGTTGTCATTATTTAGGTTTCTGTTCGTTACTCGAACACAAACAGCACAGTCTTTTAAAAAATCATTTATTTATTTATTGTTCATTAGTTTAGTCAACGCGTTTCAAATTTTTCGAATTACTCTGAAAATTCTAGCAGTAGGACACACATGCACATAACATTAATTGCTCCTAATAAAGTAGGGGAAAACTCCTAAGTGTGGCGGTAACTCCTCGTGAAACATTTTGTATATTAACCAGTTAGCTTTAAAAATGTTTGGTGTCGGCGGATGTACCGTGCAGCATATATGCGAGGGATGAGAAAGCAGCATAATATCAATGTCGAAAACGCTATTCCGGATTACATCTGTACCCGTATGTATTTAGTTTCTATGATTATGTCCTGTTCAATTAGAACTAAATGTATTCCGCCAAAATCCCATATTGTTATTACTTCATTTACTTAAGCTGGGAGATATTAGTGTATAAGTTGTTAAATAAGTGACCTTTTGTTTCATTTTTAGAGGTGTGGTACGCTGTAGAGAATTAATTTTTAAATTAATACACTCATTCACACCAAATTTAATGACAATAAATTCAAGAATAACGAAAACTCAGAAACTGTACAGTTACAACTTAAAGTACTGCGATCTAAAAATAACACGGCATGCAGATAAGTGAAACTTTGTAACTTACCTTCCAGTTTGAGTACATTGACAACTTTGGATTCTCTGGCGACTGCAATGTATACATTGGCTGAGTTCTGGTCAGTATACAAAAAAATGGCTTTGTTGAAATTTTCAAAGTCAGAAATGTGAAAACATACCCATTCATATACAACTGTCCATAAGATTTCTTGGGGCGCGGTGTCTCAGGGCTAATTAATGGCAAAACCACGCCTACATCTGTCGCACCATTTCTGACACTTCTCTTGGTAACACCTATTTCTGGGTACAGAGGCAGCGATGTCGGCCTACAAAGTTTAGCTACTACTGAGGTAATTTCTTCTCTTTTGAGTGATTCATATTTCAGTTCAACTTTATCGTTCTCTTTTTCACTTGCCCAACAAAAACTATAATGTTTGTTATTTCTGTCATTTTTCGTGAAATCACTTTCATGGCCTTCATATAATATCGCACACTTCGGTAACTTCTTACCTTTATCAAACTGTATCTTGTTTTCAGCATTCTCAACAACTTTTCCTTGAATAGTGGATGTGTCTTCACATGAAACAGGAAGCGACTTCGCAGGCTGTCTTTTGTATTCGGGATCATGTGAAACTGTTGCATGATTCGTGTGTTTCAATGGTAACAAAGAATTGTGATCTTCCAGTATATTGGTATATGGTTCAATATCACATTTTTGTCTTAATTCCATGTTACTTTCAACATCAAGACTTGACTGTTGAAAATTGACATTCGTAATTCTTGTATCAACTGTTAAAGTTTTTACAGTCTCAGATTTACAACTTTTGCTTTGATACGTTGGTAAAAAAGATTCATTGTTAACATCTTTTGAGGGGATTGCTAAATCTAATGGTTCTAGTGAGGATTCGCTTACATAAGCCATTTTCATTGGTACACTACAATTCGTACTTTGGATTCCTGGAACATACGGGAAATGTTTTCCTTTGTTAATGATATTTTCTGCATAACCTGGGCATGGTGGCCAAAAGTGTTCTTGTTGTACAGCTGTATATGAACATATGCTACACTGGGTTTTGTTTTCAGCAGTGGTTTGTTTCGTACCTGTGGAATAAGCATTGTGTGGTACTGAATGAAACAATGCGGAATGTGCTTGCAAAGTTAATGGATTATAAGCTGTAATATTAGTTAAAGGATTAACTAATGGCCTGTCTTTTAGAACTGTTGAAAAAGATATAAATGGCAAGTGATTTCCAAAAATTGGAGGAGGAATGCCCGGAACAGCTAAATCAGGTGTTGAAATATTTGGTGCAATTGGTAACAACAGTTTTGTGGTATCTGGATGTGTTTCATTATAAAGTGATGTTGCACAAGCGTACTGCAATGAAGATGATTTTATATCATCTCTGATAGCACTGTTCTTTTGTAAATGTTTTTCTAGAGATGGCGTGGTTTGTGAATTTAGACAAAAAACCTCCTGAGATATTTTATCATTGGTAGAATTATTATGTGTTTTCATCACATTCGAAGATAGCATACTGAATGCAATTTCGCTTGTTGAATTTCGCGGAACTTGAACAATAGTACCACCTGAATTTAATCCTGATTTTGCGATAGTGACAACCATTTGTGGTGATATACTTTCAGTTTTATTTCCAAAATTTTCATTCTCATCACTTTTGTTGTTGAAGTTGCTTGGAAGCTTAGGGACTAAATCAGATGCACTTGCAGAAGATACTGCCAATTTATTCCTACATAAAGATGGTTCGATCCTCAACGTCTTTTTCGCGCCATCACTATCCAAAATTTGCACTTCACCCCCAAACATCTGTAAAGAATTTGATCGCACTGAATTTTTTGTTATT
Source organism: Medauroidea extradentata (assembly GCA_003012365.1). Taxonomy (NCBI): domain Eukaryota; kingdom Metazoa; phylum Arthropoda; class Insecta; order Phasmatodea; family Phasmatidae; genus Medauroidea; species Medauroidea extradentata. Next base: position 30,434 of record PNEQ01105420.1, on the reverse strand, counting down.
TCCTCTAATGGTAAAGTAGAAACTGGACTTGAAGTATTCGATGGAGTCGTTAATGGTAAAGTTTTCAGCTCCGAAGCTGAAGAATTTGTTTCTCTAGAACAAATATCAGATTGAATTTTTCTTCTTTTGATTTTGTACATTCCTCTAGGCTCTTCTTCAAAATAATTTGTGTTTTCCTCAAAATCCTTTGTATTTTTATAAATTTGATAGCCCTCAATTAAAGGAGTATTTCCTAGTAATGGACCAGGTGATGGAAATGATGGCAAAACGAATGAAGATGACTTATGATTTTCATTCAAAGGAAAAGGACTAGAAATTTTTTTTGCTGGCAACTGTGATAAAGCCTGCAATTTTTCTGACAGCTTGTGGGTTTCTGGTTCATCATTCAGTGACAAGGCAAAAAAATTTCTATTTTCTTCCAAACTCAATGGAATCAAATATTTGTTTTGAGGACCACATTTTACAGTTTGGTTAGAACTTCCATATGAACATCCACAGTACCTGTATTCTTGTCGGCAGCGTAAGCATTGGTGCACGTCAAATGCATCGAATGTTTTAAAATCATCATTGTAGAGCATAAATGGATGGTGTAGCTCGTCTGGTGTGGATGTCACAAACTGAGAAAACAATGTGCCATCCGGATCTAAAGTTCTTGGAGGACTGTCTTTATCACTGAAAAATGTACCCAATGATGTAGGATACTCAGCTCCCTTTTTTATTTTTGGTTCTTTATTAAATATGTCCTTCACTATACAGTCATCAATATTTTCTGAATTGTACAATATTTCACACACACTACTTTCTTGCCTGCATTCATATGGGGTGATATGCTCGACCTTCTTGAACTTTGCAATTTTGGCACTCGATTTATCATGAACGGTAGTTTCCTCACATGATTTTTGATCACGAACATTTGAAGTAGTGGGGTAATCTTCAGAGTAACTGCGTTTGCGACTTATTAAGGTATTGTCAGAAGCTTGTGAGTCTTTTCTCTTGTGTGTCGTTAAATTTAACGGTTGCATGAACTCGAGAAAACTACAGTTTTGAGAAGAAATATTTCCACCAACCTGCATACAATGTTCATCAATAAAATGGCATCCAGATATGTTTGATTCACGAGCTACAGCTGACGAAATAGAAGAATCGTCAACTGCAATTCTTGAACATGACAAATAATCATATGAAACTAATGGGAATGAAGATGAACACAATGAGCCCTTAGGCGATTCTTTTTCATGTTCTCTAAAAGTTGGGTTTTGAAGAGACGTCTGTGCCAAAGTTAAATTACCTACATTAGTATATTTTTTACTTTCATTAGATGACCAATTTAGCTGCCACTGTAAATATCCTGATAGTGGCGAAAGACAAGTAACTTGAAAATCAGGTAAATGAAATTTAAGAGGCGAAAAAACTTCGAAATCAGGTCTATGCAAATTCAGATGTGACAAGAACGGCGGAGATGATGCATTAATTGCCACATGTTGAAGGCCTGATAACGTGGTCTCAGACAATTTTTTAGTTCCTTCGTCAGTCATTTCATGAAATGTGTCTTTGTGAAATTTGGGCTTGTAAATTCTTCTGGATTTATCTTGACAATTGTCAGTTTGGCATGGATCTGACGGCAAAAATGATATATTATCTGAATATGTGTATGATGATGGAAGACTTGATGCAGCTGATGTGTCATGAGTTGTTGAATAACTAGAAAGAGGTGGGTTAGTGTACACTATGTCATTCTCTTTTTCAGCATCAGATGACTCCAATAATGTACAAATATATTTATGATAAGCTCTAAAACCACTTTCACCTTCTTCTTCTCCACTAATTTCCTGGGCATGAGATAGTGATTGACAATGTTTGTATAAATTACTTCTCGTCTTAAAAGCGAATCCACAAGGCAGACAAGGAAAACATCTTTCGTTTGTGTGTGCACAGATATGTTTTTGTAGAACACTAGGTTTGGCACATGTAAGTTTGCAATATGGACACATATTCCGTTCTTGAAGTTGAGCAACTGCAAACTGTGAAGGATCAGTCACAGAATTACAAACTAAAATGCTACTACTGTTAGCAATCGTATATGTTTCCTCATTTAAGCAATTTTTTTCATAATAGTCCGTTTCTACTTCTTGTTTTACTTGAATGTCTGGAAGCATAGCACCATACTCACACTTAACATAACTATGGGGGATTTTTCTGTTCAGCGACAGATTTTCAGATTCATCATGAAAAAAATTTTCTGAGAATGAATTCACACCCTCATATACACTGTCTTTTTCAACTATGGGATATGCAGTTGCTACTTTCTTGAATTTTTTATGCAGGTATTTGCCACTGATATAAGATGTATCTGATGTAGTTGAGCCTTTGTTCTCAGATTGTAAATATGCTTGTTCACTTCCCAGCGATGGCAGGTGATTACCAACGGAATCCAAATCTGAGTTTCCTTCTCCAGATCCACCTGCAACAAAAAAAATATCATAATACTTTACGAAATTTGGTTAAAATGGGAATATGCATTTGTAAGAGTTGTCTATAATTAAGTATGTTAATTTCTCTTCAAGACATGAAGTCAATGATACGAACGCGATACTAATCATTAGTGGTGGTGAATACCTCATTTAAATACCGGTAATTAATTTTCCAGTCATAAAAGGCAGTGTGACCAGATCATCTAGTAATAAATTATAATAACAATGACCGAAAATCAGGATATATATCGGTAATAAACTCGTTTGTTAAAAATCACGATACAAGAGCAAGTAGCACAACTAAAGGAAACATCACCTTAGAATACTCTTTGATACGTATCAGGACATGCTTCTGTAAACATAAGCGGTCGCCTAGATGACACTACGACCACAACTATTGCAATCATTGGCTTATATTGCGTGTTAATAGTAGGAATAATGTTGGCAGTTGTTTACATGGGGTCTGGCTGTTTTAAAATAAGGATTCTAAATATCACTCGCAAGATAGGACTGAAAGTTATTAGCACTGTTCAGCATGGTTCCCACAATGGTGTGAGGGTTCGATGTACCTCTGGGCCTAGGCCAGGGTCGAATATGTTTCAAATAGATTTGCTTTTCAAACAGAATTAAATTCCATAAAAGACCATACAAGAAAAATTTACTTCTATAAAGTAGCGATGATAGAAGACAGGCTGGGGGGCTAGATATTTCATGAAAGTTATGTCGAATAGGCCACGGCTCTAATAATTTTTAATCAGTGTTAACGAATGTGCGTCCGTGCGAGCGCAGCAAAATCACCGCAAAACATGATAAAAAGAATAGCTAAAATGTAATTAATTCAAGTAACTAAATTAATTTAAAAACCCACAAATAAGAAAAAATTATTAATGAAATATATAAACAATTTTTTTCAAAACTAATAGAATGAAATATCTGCCCAGAAAACTAAATAAATTTTCATTCCTTCGTATATAATATTTATATACCCACTGTTTACATCTTCTAGCACTTTATTATTAAATTTTTGAACAGATCTGTCATGTAAAAAACACTTTTAATCTTCTTCTATTTCTAAAAACACTCAAGAACCATATTTTGTTTGTATTATTTTTAGCGTTATTGTGAGTTCTAAAATTGTTGTAAATTCTTTTTTTTTTTTCATTAATACATTTAACGTTTCTTACATTTTTAGTCTTGACTATTTACTTCCATTTATAAGAAAAAACATTTATAAAACTAAATAATTTAAAACATTAATTTCTATATGATAACCCAGAGGTTAAATATTTACCCCTGCAAATATCACAATTTATTTATTTTTTTTTTATTTTAAACATTTATAAATTTGATGAAGGTGCAAAACACCGTAAATAAAATAAAATAAAAACAGATTTTTTTGTTATAAATCGTACCTGAAATGAAAAGTGAGTCCAAACCAAAATGAAGAATTAGAAATATTTCTTCTGAAAATTTATCAAGGAGGAGAAATAGAAACATTTCGTCTCAAAATGCATGGAATGAATAAAAATTTCAAATTGGTGTTTCAAAAAGAGGAAATAAAAAATATCGTGACAAACACAAATTAAATGTAATAATTGTAAAAATTATTGTAAACCTTCTTGTGAAGTAAAACATTTAGCAACTGAAAAAGATTAAAAATAACATAATAGTTCAATAGGAAAAATCTAAAACTGACAAACAAAAACTTTAAAAACTAATTAAAGATAAATATACTACAAACCAAACTTTTGATGAAATTGATAGAGAGCTGACAAAAGAAATAAAAAATTTAAAAATGGGTATAAAATAAAGAATAAAAAGGTTATGAAAAAATTAGAATTCATGAAGTTCTTCTACCGTTACTTAAAAAAAATTAACCAAAAATTTACCAAAAAATAAACCTTGAACTAAATGTGCAAAATTATAGTACAATGTGAATTTTGTGGAAAAGAATATTATAATTTATATTTAAAAACACGAGAGAGGTAAAAAACACATATAAGCAATAGATAAAAAAATTTAACTGAAGAATTTTCTGACAGTGAAATAGAAGAATCATATGAAGGAAGATTGAAAACTCATTCTATTGACTGTATACATGAAAAAATAGATCCATCAATATTTTTTATGGTATAAAACAAGTTGTAATTAACAAAATAAAAGAACAGCTGAAGAAAAATAACGGAAAAGTAAACATGTTTTTCTGCTATACAGGGTGTAACAAATGAACGTGGAATGCACCCTATTACGTTATAGGGTTCATCGAGACGAAATCATCGATATAAGACACGTATGGTCGGTAATGTCGGGAAAAGCCCTAAAAACCGGTTTTCAAAGTTCAAAGTGTGACATCACCATAAATATGTCATAGACGATCGCTCGTGCGTCAGTTTCCTTATTGGATGCCCGCTGCTTCCAACCGTCCCAATCCAGGTCCGTTGGAGGTGATGTGTGTATCTCAATGATAACGTGTTCGCCTGTTACGGGCATGATTCAGGGTTCAATCCTGGCGGACTACCGGTTTGATTAGGGCTTGGTTTTGTTTTGTTTTGAGGGCCCGCGCATGTTACTAAGTTGTTGTGGCCTTTTTGGCCCTTCCCCTTTTCTCCCCTCTTGCCACTCTCCATTCCCCTGGCCCTTTTCCTGACCCTTCTTACCACTCTCTGCTGGCCTGCCACTAAGGCAAACGTTCATTCTTCGAACTGCAGTTGATTCGACTGCTCGAGTGAAACCTTGATTATGAACCGCGTCACCTTTAATGAATAAGCATGAATGTACCTTTGCTACAGTGCAACAAACAGAAATGCACCCAGTGCAAGGCGGCTATATGCAGAAAGATATCCTGCACGGGTGTTACCAAATCGTCATGTGTTTGCTACAGTTGACCATAACATTCGCGAAAATGGCACGGCTCGGGTATGTAAACATTGCTGGATGTCATCAAGTGTATGTGTTTTACAGTAAATTATTTTGGTGCTTATTGTCCGTAGGGTCTTCCACGAGAGGGTGGAGGCGGTCATCCTCCTAATAAAGTCGAGGATATCACATTGGAATGTGTTAATAATGCACCCAGTACAAGCACACGTCATGTTGGACATCAGCTTTGTGTCTCACACATGACCATTTGGCGGGTATGGCTTTGCAAGGGTGTACATCCATACCACAAGCAAAAGGTGCATAAGTTACTCCCACGGGATTATCCGCTTAGGGTACAATATTGTGAAGAGTACCTCCAAAAATGTGGAGACGATCCAGACTACCCGTCTTTAGTTTTGTACACTGACGAAGCAACGTTCAGCGAAGAAGGCATATTCAAAACTAAAAACAATCACTTTTGGCCGACTGTAAATCCGCATGCTACATGTGAGCACAATAATCAGGAGAAATTTAATGTAAATGTATGGGCTGGGATTGTGGGAGAATACTTAATCGGCCCATACGTCCTAACCCGCCAGGTTAAAGGCTCATAATTATTTGATATTTTTGCGGGAGGTGCTACCCAATCTGTTGATTAATGCAAATGTTCCGGAAGATGTTCACAACACTTTTTGGTACCAACACGACGGAGCCAGAATTGTGCGTGATCACCTCAATGAGGTGTTCCCCTTACACTGGATAGGTCGCAATGGCCCAGTTCGTTGGCCTGCTCGGTCTCCGGACTTGACCCCACTGGACTTTTTCTTTTGGGTTTGCATGATGGAATTGGTGTATGCAATGCCAGTTGGGTCCGAAATGGACCTAATCGCAAGAATCGTGGCCGCAGGCCTCGAAATCGCGGAGAAGCCCGATGTTTCGCGTGATGTACACGCAGCTATTACTGATAGGTGTACCACTTGCATTCGTGCTAATGGCAGCAATTTCGAGTAATCATTGTGAAAGGAATGGCGTGTTTATTGACCCTTTATTAATCATCCATAACAGAATGAAAACGTTCCACCAGCTTCTGTTACAGTAATTCAGTACAGACAAAAACATAATTAGCGTTGTCATTTTAACATGACTGGAGGTTTGGAAGTTAATGCGTTGTTTCCGCTTTATGGTGACGTCACACTTCGAACTTTGAAAACCGGTTTTAAGGGCATTTCCCGACATTTCCGACCATATGTATCTTATATCATTGATTTCGTCTCGACCAACCCTATAACATAGTAGGGTGCATTCCACGTTCATTTGTTACATACTGTATATAAGATGTGAAATAATTGATAAAAAAAAATTTACGATGCATTGTTTAAAACTAAAAGTTATATTATTTTAAACACAAGTGATTTAGAAGAATATTATGAAAACAGTATTTTAAAAATATTATGATACATGTTTTAACTTGAGGCCAAATTATCCCAAGGAGTGTTATATTCAACAAAAAAATTTCGAGTTAAGAATAAATAAATATAATCCATTAAATGGTTGTTCTTATGTTGATTTATCACAAAAAGTAAAGAAAAACAGGCTGTTATTAATGCTCAAAATAATGACCAAAAATGTTTCTTGTGGTCTATTTTTTCAGCACTACGGCCTACAAAAATAACACAGAAAGTTTAAATAATTATTTTGAATTCAAACATGGGTGTAATAAAGCATTTAATGGCTTCGAATTTCCTATGAAATTAGATAAAATTCCAAAATTTGAAAAAGAACTGGAATTGTTATTATTGTTTATGGCTATGAAGAAAAGAAAATTAAGGATAAAAAGGAACAAACTGATGAAATGAATGAAGAAGGTACTTAATTGTATGGATAGTAACGAAGAAGAATATAATTATAATGAAGTAGAAGCTAATAATAATGAAAACAAAATCACATACGAAACAGAATATATATATTTTATCCACTAAGTATTACGAAAAATAAAACTGATGTACACAATAATCTTATGTACAGTACATTAAGAACAAAAATAATGATCACTACTGTTGGATAAGAAAGTTTTCTCAAATTGTAGGACCACAACTTTAAAAAATACTAGAAAAAATATTTGTGATAGATGTTCACAACATTTCTAAACTGAAGAAAAATTAAACAAAAATGAATAAAATTGTAAAAATAATGATGGAGTTTGAGTAGAATTTCCAAATTACGGAAATAACACATTAAAATTTTAAAATTATGACCATTCTTTAAAAGTACCTTTTACTATATGCGCTGATGTTGAACGATATTAAATAAAATAGTTACTTGTGAACCGTATCCTGAAAAAAGTTTACAAATAATTATGAAAAACATGAACCAATAAGTTTTTGTTAATATATATAACATGAAAATAAAAATTACAAACATCCGGTATTTTATAAAGAAAAAAATTATCAAGTGTTTCTGTAAACATTTTAACTGGAGAATCTAAAAAATTAAAGAAATATATAAAAATAGGAAACAAATGAATCCATTGACTAACAATGAACGAAATAAATATAAAGCAGTAACTCATTGTCACATTTGTGAAAAAACATTACTTAGCATTAAGGAAGGTAGACCATTTATTGATTCAGTAATGGATCATAATCATTTTACTGGAAAATTTCGTGGTATAGCACATAACAAATGTAATTTAAATTTTCAAAATACAAAATTTGTTCCTGTTTATATTCATAATTTATCTGGTTATGACACATATTTATTTGTCAAATATTTTGTAAAATTTTGAAATTAAAATAGAATAGATTTTATTCCAAACAATGAAGAAAATATATATTTATTTCGCAAAAGTGTAAATCATGAAGAAAATTAAGATTTATTGATTAATTTGAATTTATGGCTTCTAGTTTTGATTCACTATCCAAAAACCTTACTAAAGATTAATTTAGAGAAACTTCAAAATATTTTTCAGAAGAACTAATGAATTTAGTTACTAAAAAGGTGCTTATCCTTATGATTAAATGGATTGTGAAGAAAAATTTAACGAAACAGAATTACCATCCAAAGAAAACATTTTACAAGAATTTTAATAAAACTGATATTTCTGACAAAGATTATGAATTTGCTCAAAACGTTTGGAATACATTCAAAATGCAATTTTAAAATTCACAAAACTATGGCTAGAATTTTTAACAGATTATGATAAAATATTAATGAACGATAAGGAATTAGATGTAGGATTTCACAACGTTGTAAACATTATGCAAAAGTGAATAATAAATATATGGAAAATTATGACCCTAAAATTGAAAATTTTTAACTCGAATAATAAGATGCTAATCTATATATATATAAATATTATGTTGGTTTGTGTACAATTCAAAAACTCAAAAAGTTCTGCACTGATCGAGCTGAAATTTTAGCATGATATATAACCCACATCAAGGATTGTTTTTATCTAATTTGTGACTGCGAAAAAAAGCGAGGAAAACACTTGCTGACAACTCAGGTATTGTATAAAGTTTGGGGCGTGGGAGGGGTGGGGTTACGGGTTCGTATCCCTTGCAAGACTTTGCGATGGGAATTACATGACATCATACAAGCGTATTGCGCGCGCTCTTTACACTGTTATTGAGTACGCTAGCTGTTAAATGCCGGGCAGCTGTTTTGCGGTGGAAGCCGCAGCCGGGCAGCTGTTTTATAGAGAAATAAAGATGAATTAAAAAAAG